>JALPQI010007891.1:0-45388 GCA_025490895.1 Thaumatotibia leucotreta | reverse complement strand
TCCAACTTTAACCCTAGTCGAAATAATTTTTTTTTGCACTTGCATCGAAATGTACTATTGCTACTACATTAAAATATTATCAAACCGGGTTACTCACGTATTTAAGTCGATGATTACTCGACATGTTTCGACCCATTAAGAGGATTCTCGTCACCCTCGGCCAAATGGTAATGGTGGTTGGTGAGTGCCACCTAGTTGGAAAACGGTTTTGGGTATTACGTTGCGACGTCGTTACGAGCAATCATCGACTCAAATACGTGAGTAACCCGGTCCGATAATATTTTAATATGTTTTCATCACACTTGCTGTCTAAGCGCGCCTTTGCTTGCGCGCGTAGCGGGAGCGGGAGTAATAGTAAAGTGAAATTCCCTAGAGAGTAATAGAAATGTCAGTACGTCATTTAATAATATTATGTCTTAAAACTTATTTTTTGGTTGGCAAGTGTGGTGAAAAACATTGTATGCATCACGGTCGGTAAGCGGAATACTAACTCGAGTGATAAAAGCCTGATTCTAACAATCTCGTTAGTAATTCCGTAATTACCTCCCTTGATGCACAATGTACTATTACGTTCTCACGTTAGTTATAATTCTAAAATGTTGCTACATTGCTTACCAGGTTCACTCAAGGACACCTTGTATATGTCACGCGTGATCTGTTACGAACCATGTTGAAGATTATTGAATGTCAATTATTTCACACGTACGCTGTGTCTCACGTTTCACTGAACGTGTACACGATGTAAGATGTTAGATTCTGTGCGGAAAATAAAGGCTTGGTTTCTATGCGATTTTTTAAGCGTTTTTATTGTTCATTACCATCACCACTTTATTTTCTGTTTTATAAAAGCAAACGAGACTGTTATGCCAGAATATCAGACAAACATGCGTCTGCTACAAGATAATCGAAAATGAATCCACTATTTATATGCAGTTCGTCAATAATTTGGGAATGGTAATGACTTTCCCCCTTATTCATAAACGTCGTTTTTTAGCACACGTTTATGAATAAGGGGGTGGGTGTAAGTTGGTGCGACTGAATAATCGCATAGAACCCGCTTCTGGGTTACCATGTCCATTATTTAACCCTAATTTAAAGCTCAAATACCCCTAAAACTAAGGTCTTTTTTAGAAAAACCCCTAAATAATCAAGTACCAAGAGGTCTGAGGGCCTACCGTGAACTTTAAAAATCGTATAGTACATCTGATTTGTGATGGGTCCACGGAAAGAACATGTCTAGTCAATTCAAATTACAGAAGGAAAAACCACCTTACTTTGAACAGAATAAGGTGTGAATTTGCCCTGATTTTTTTAAGCACTGGATATGTTTTTTCCGTGGATCCTTCATATTGTCACTCCGACACTCCATAAAGGCGTAACATTGTTTAGTAAAAAAGATTTTTCTGTTTTTTTTTTCATATGTATTGTATGCAAAAACCCCTAAATATATCTCTTAATATTTTAAGCCACTAAAAACCTCACGATCCTCATTGACCCCCTAAGTTGGCACCCCTGGGTGGGACATATCTCACGCGCCTTCAGTTTCAGAGCCCACCCTATTTTTGTAAATTATCCGCCTCCTATTTGAAACAATGGACATCTCTCTACTCTCCTATGACAGTACTTTACGTATAGATAATTCCACGACAGTTGAGGTCACGCAAATATCAACACTAGGGTGGATCGATTTTTTTATTTTTGGAAATTCATAAAATAATCTTTATGGATCGATACTTCGTGGCTAGAGAAACAAAAAATATCATGATCATTTTTGGATTTACTTTCATTTTGTACTTCGTTTATAGGCCCAAAGATCGACTCTATTTTTAAGGTTTTTTTTAAGAAAAGTCAGTAGTTCGTGGATATTTTCCGTTTTACTTTATTTGTCGTTATTTGTCATAAATTTAGAATTTGCACAATTTAATTACATAAAAATTATAGCCAGTATCGGCAAAAACTGGTTTTCCACTTTGAGGCTCTTGCAGTACTTGCCAAATGACTACCGGAAAAACATAAATAAAATAAAATGTTAGTTTTTAAGACCATCATTTTATTGGCCCGCGCTTCCAAAAATCCGAATTTTTTTTTTTATACTTCAAAGTATGAACCAAAATTTTTTTTCAAGAATTTCTGAAACGCGGCCCTGTAAGAATAATCTGTCTAAAAAGTAACATCTTCAACAATATATCTTTTTCCGATAATCATTCGGGAAGTACTGCCGCAAGAGCCTCGAAGTTGTAAATCATTTTTTGGAGATACTGCGAACAATGTTCATACACGGTGGAATTTAATCGGTGAACAGGAACCCATTTTTCTAATTCAGTAATCGATGGCGGTCACGTTTAAGTAGTACTTAAGTGGAACCAAGTTTTTTTTTAGCATAAATTTTTTTTATGTTGAAATTAAAATTTATTGTCACCCTACTAATGGTTTAGTCTGAAAAGTTTAATACCTCTTTTCAAACTATCAGCCATAGAAACTTAAAACATAAATGAGCAATAACCACTCACATGCTTTAATTTTTGCGATAGACTCTATTCCTATGTAAAATAAGAGCGATGCATGGCTGATAATTTGAAAAGAGGTAATAAACTTTTCAGACTAAACCATTAGTAGGGTGACAATAAATTTTAATTAAAGTTTAATTTCAACATAAAAATTTGTTATGCTAAAAAAAAAACTTGGTTCCACTTAAGTACTACATAAACGTGACTGCCATCGATTACTGAATTAGAAAAATGGGTTCCTGTTCACCGATTAAATTCCAGCGTGTATAATTAAACCACGCAAATCCAAAATTTATGCAAAACAATCTTATTTTGGTTATCCATAAAATTACAACAGAAAATATCCATGGCATCCATGCTCATCTGAGTTTTATTAAAAAAACCTCAAAAATAAGCCCGATCTTCGGGCCTCTAAATGGGGTCCAAAATGATAAAATATCCAAAAATGGTCATACTATTTTTTGTTTCTCTAGCCACATAGTATCGATTCATAAAGATTATTTAATGATTATCCGAAAATAAAAAAATCGATCCACCCTAATCAACATGTCATGTAAACGCACGGGGAATTTGAAATTAGTGTTCTTTTTCGTACTGACAGCAAACCCTATTGCAACTGTAAGATTGACCAAAAAGTTTGTTCAAGGGATTTGCTTCAATATTTTGACGTAAGTCATTCATTCATTCACTACATTTTTTGCAATTAGTAATTCATTTGGATGTGTGTATAATCATTCACCTCAACTCTGATGAAATGACCTATACTGATAGTATATAAAGTAAGTAAAAAAAGTTTTAATTTAAACGGTTCTTATTGCACCAAAAACTAGAAAATAAAAATTAGTTGTAACTAACCGTAGATGCTACTTTCTGTAGATTAGTCACGTGAAACTATTATCACTGTAGTCTTCCCAAGTTGGATGCTGAAAGCCACGTTTAGCCTCTATGTCAGCGGATTAAGCGTTAATCGGAAACTTTTACCAAACTGAAATAAAAACGTGGGGCGTACGCAATTGTGATTAAGTTACTATAGTTATTTAAGAACAAACATAGAAATCAAGGCAGCAATAGTGTAATAAGTTTTGTTCTGGCTTTGATAAAAGTTATTTACCTCTGTAGAAGTGTTGAAACAGAAGGATGATTAATTGAAAAATTAAAGCTACAATTTCATATTTTGAACTTGTATGTTTCTTTATAATAACGCCCCACGTTTTTATTTTAGTTTGGTAAAAGTTTCCGATTAAGTAACGCTTAATCCACTGACATAGAGGCTAAACGTGACTTTCAGCATCCAACTTGGGAAGACTACAGTGATAATAGTTTCACGTGACTAATCTACAGAAAGTAGCATCTACGGTTAGTTACAACTAATTTTTATTTTCTAGTTTTTGGTGCAATAAGAACCGTTTAAATTAAAACTTTTTTTACTTACTTTATTTTCAAGTTTTTAGTGCAATTGTAAATATCTACTTATTCTAGATCAAAGATATTGTTTGTAATATGCAATACAATTATGCATGCTAGCGTTTAACTCTCGCGCTTGAATCACGACACATATGTAAACGTAATGGACATTATTTTATGTGTAACGAGAGGGGAATTCCTGCTGAATAGATATTTTTAGAAATCCGACACTAAAAGAATGTCAGCTTGAATGCCCGAAGTGTCTCATATGGACGTGTTATTCATACAATACCTTAGATAACAGAGATCTGACAATAAGGGCCCCCTCTCACCTAGCGTCTCCCGAACGTCGACGCCTCACCAACGCCCGCGCGGCGTCGACGCCGCGCTCCTGCGTCTAGGCTGCGCCTGTCGAACGTCAACGTCGCATTGACGTCCGCGCGGCGTCGGCGCCGCGTTAGCGCCGCGCCTCCTCGACGTTAATGGCGGCTGTCGAGCGTCGAAGCGTCTTGTCGGCGCCCACGCAGCGTCACTGCGGCGGACAGAGCACGCAACCCACCGCGTCTCAATAATATCAGTTGAAAGGCACCAAATAGGATACACGTACCTTACTGTTCAAAATTTGTTCGATTATCAAATAAAGTCATGGATTACGTAAAGACTAGTCAAGTAAAGTAAGTAAGATGCGGCGAGCAGGGTGCGGGGGGAGAGCCGCTGCGTGGGCGCCGACAAGGCGCTTCGACGCTCGACAGCCGCCATTAACGTCGAGGAGGCGCGGCGCTAACGCGGCGCCGACGCCGCGCGGACGTCAATGCGACGTTGACGTTCGACAGGCGCAGCCTAGACGCAGGAGCGCGGCGTCGACACCGCGCGGGCGTTGGTGAGGCGTCGACGTTCGGGAGACGCTAGGTGAGAGGGGGCCCTAAGGAATATATCAATCAATTTGGTTTATTGAGAAAATCAAGGTTAAATTTTTATATTGAACACATTATACAAGTCGAATTTCGAGACTATAAAATATAAACTCATACTGTCAGTCGACCAATCGGAGGACCGCAGGTCTGACGGAAAGTCCGACGCTAACCGAGGGCCCAAAGGGTCAATCCATGCAGTCTATCAACCGGAGAGCCATAGGCTCGACGGCACTATGGCACGCACTACGTGAACGGGAGGGACTCACACTCTCTGTCTATCAACCGGACGGCCGCAAGCCCGACGGCACGCCCTACGCGAACCCGAGGGATATACTCATACTCTCAGTCTTATCAACCTGCTGACTACAGGTCCAACGGCACGTCTTACGCGAGTCATTCACGCTGTGAGTCTATCAGCTGGAGGGCTGCAGGCCCGACGGCTCGCCCTGCGCGATCCACTCACGCTGTCAGTCTATCAGCTGGAGGGCCGCAGGCCCGACGGCTCGCCCTGCACGATCCACTCACGCTGTCACTCTATCAGCTGGAGGGCCGCAGGCCCGACGGCTCGCTCTGCGCGATTCACTCACGCTGTCACTCTATCAGCTGGAGGCCCGCAGGCCCGACGGCCCGCCCTACGCGAACCACTCACGCTGTCACTCTATCAGCTGGAGGGCCGCAGGCCCGACGGCTCGCCCTACGCGATCCACTCACGCTGTCACTATCAGCTGGAGGGCCGCAGGCCCGACGGCTCGCCCTACGCGAACCACTCACGCTGTCACTATCAGCTGGAGGGCCGCAGGCCTGATGGCTTGCTCTACGCGATCTACTGACGCTGTCACTCTATCAGCTGGAAGACCGCAGGCCCGACGGCTCGCCCTACGCGACCCACTCATGCTGTTACTCTATCAGCTGGAGGGCCGCAGGCCCGACGGCTTGCCCTACGCGATCTACTGACGCTGTCACTCTATCAGCTGGAGGGCCGCAGGCCCGACGGCTCGCCCTACGCGAACCACTCACGCTGTCACTCTATCAGCTGGAGGGCCGCAGGCCCGACGGCTCGCCCTATGGGAACCACTCACGCTGTCACTCTATCAGCTGGAGGACCGCAGGCCCGACGGCTCACCCTACGCGAACCACTCACGCTGTCACTCTATCAGCTGGAGGGCCGCAGGCCCGACGGCTTGCCCTACGCGATCCACTCACGCTGTCACTTTATCAGCTGGAGGGCCGCAGGCCCAACGGCTCACCCTACGCGATCCACTCACGCTGTCACTATATCAGCTAGAGGGCCGCAGGCCCGACGGCTCACCCTACGCGATCCACTCACGCTGTCACTATATCAGCTGGAAGGCCGCAGGCCCGACGGCTCACCCTACGCGACCCACTCACGCTGTCACAATATCAGCTGGAGGGCTGCAGGCCTCATAAGGCTCAATGTCACCCAAAGGGCAATGGAGAGGGCTATGCTAGGAGTCCCTCTGCGATATCGGATTAGAAATGAGACCATCCGCAGCAGAATCAAAGTAACCGATATAGCTCTTCGAATCGCTAAACTGAAGTGGCAGTGGGCGGGGCTCGTTGCGCGTGGAACCGATGGCTGTTGGGGCGGTAAGGTTTTCGAGTGGCGGTCACGTACCGGAAGGCGCAGCGTGGGTAGGCCCCCCACAAGGTGTACTCATGACCTGGTGAAGATCGCTGGATGCAGGTGGCGCAGGGCCGGTCCTTGTGGCAATCTTTGGGGGAGGCCTATATTCACCAGTGAACGTCTTTCGGCTGATATGATGATGATGATCATGATTATGAAATCCGTATGTTTCTACCAAATATCTAAAGTAGTACTTCAAAGTCTGCATAACGCTAAACCTAGCGGTTGTGGCAGGCAGTAACACTGGAGTATCAGATTTGAGGAGTTGGACGTTAGTATTAAATTCGCATGTTTCTACTTAAGTAATATCTAAAGAACTTCTTCAAAATCAAGATATCGATAAAAGATAAACCTTGCGGTTATTGTAGGCAGTACTGCAGCATCAGGAGTGAGGAGTTGGAAGTCAAGATCAGGCTGTTAGTATTTGATTATGCCAAACATGCTGTACATTCATTTTCACGTGTCTAACACACTCGGTTAAGGCAAGCAGTACGTCTGCAGCATCAGGCTTTGAGGATACAAGGATACAAATATTATAATATTGCATTGTCATGGGAACCTGATAAGAGTTCAAAATTTCATTGATTTTGGTGCAGTAGAAGTGGTCGAAAAATCGATCACAAGATTTGAAGCATCGGCGACAGTTGATACGCGGTGAAGTTAATAAAAACCGTTTAAAAAGGTCACTAGCGCTGTTATGAACATAATAAAAATTAAAAAAGGGAGAAAATCGTCAGTACCTTGTCAGTCTTGGTAAATTATTGCTTGTTAGGGATCCCTCGTGAAGCAAGCCTGCTTTTTTTCTTGATCTTGATTTTCTTACAAGAATTTTTGACGTCTGTCACTCTTTGAAAGAGGAGGAGTAAAGAAAATGCCGAAGGCAGGAGAAATGACAAACAGTTACTGAATTTTAAAATAATTACGAAGCGTTACATCCATGTTATATCTTTCGGCTGATATGATGATGATGATGATATTTTATAATTTTATTCTGTTAAATACAAGATACTCTCAACTGTAAGTTTCTACTTATTGTTGTACGATTTTGCATGCAAGAAATAAAAGGCTTTTATTACTGATCAAAGAAAAAACTGGAGCTGGTTCAATTTAAGCATGTTTATTACACGAATCTTGAAGGCAGAATGACAAAAAATAAATTACAAAACAATAGGTTTCAAAAAATACAAAATACTATAAAGAGATAAAAAAGTATTCCACCAGCTTACGGAGGGGTCGTCTGAATACCCCGGCCAGGGTGCGCACGTCTGCCACTCTCACGATACCATCAGGGCCTGGAAAAACTGCTGTAATAGGTACGTCCACGGTGCCAGGAACCTCTTGGCGTGTTGCCATCTGCAATCAGAACTAGGTCACCAACTGCAATCTGCGGAACCTCTCCTCGACCGCGTCTTGGTATTAGAGTTGGGAGGTACTCGCGCAGCCAACGTCGCCAGAAATGATTGGCCAAGCGTACGGCCTTACGCCAGCTGGAGCCTGAGATGAGGTCAGAGTCGGACAACGTCGCCGGTATGGATCTTCCTGATGATGAACCCAGTAGAAAATGCATGGACGTCAGCGATTGATCACTTTGAAGATCTACGGCAACATGTGTCAAGGGCCGACAGTTGATCAGGGATTCCGCTTCCGCCAAGAGTGTGCATAGAACTTCATCGGTAGGGGCTCGCTCAGTCAGCGTTACTTTCAGCGCCGTCTTGACACTTGACACTTGGGGCTGAAAGTTCTTAGATCGACGAATTCGACAGAATTGGCAATTGTAGGCGACATTGCGGACGGTACTTCGAAGACTCGACAGATGATAGTCTTGTCGGGGCCCGTTGACGATAGTCTCCGTATTGGTCTGTGTGGCTTTCCGATGGTGGTGCTGAACTAGCAGGCATACCGCTGCGTCACTTCCGTCAAGTACGATAGGGTTTTCTCATCTCGTACATGCATCGCTGCTTTAATGCGGTCAGGTCAGACAACCGCATAAGCCCGTCGTCTCCAATAGCAACGGACAATTTGGACAATCGGCTGGAACGTGGCACTGGCCGGGAAGGATAGTTTTGAATATAGGCTATCTCTTCAGGGAATGTGTTTTGTTGGGACTGGCGCAGGATGTGCAGCTCAGCCAGCCGGAGGTCTGCGGCAGTCAATGCTGCGGCAGGGTGTAGCGTAGCCCGTGGGGCAGTGAACTGTTGCCATTGATTTGCAGGCTGAAACATAAAGGTACACAACCCTCCCTCGTAACGTACTAAATTATCTACACACAGACCCCTTTTCGTTAGACTACGCATTCGCAATAATGTGAGATACTTATGCGCAGTAGCGGTTGCACGTACCAATCTGAGCCAGGAACTGAAACGTTTAGGATCGGCGGAAACTGGTTCGTGCTTGTCAACGTCACTAATGTGGTGAACTAAGTCTACACGTCCTGTACGTTTGCTCTCCTCGTCTATACCTGGATTCTCAGGTGCGCTAGGCTCGCAGGGCCACTCGGACGAGAGCAAAAATTCAGGTCCCGATATCCAACGTGATTCGGCTGACATCGTCACCCGCTTGAAGCGGGTGGCATCATCTGCTACGTTAAGATGTGTAGGCACCCATCGCCATTCTTTCACCGACCGTACCACGCTTAGAATTGCAATCAGCGGTTTTAGCAGCTAGATTAGCAAACTCCATAGAAAGTGAACATAAAATTAAACCTATACGAAGATTCTTTTGGAGTGACTCAACAACGGTGCTTCATTGGGTGCGTAACAACACGCGAAACTACAAGATATTTGTGGCGCACCGCTTAGGTGAAATCGATGAGTTAACCCGCTGTAATGAATGGAGATACGTGCCAACAAGACTAAATGTCGCAGACATGGCTACAAGAGATGAGTACGACGGCTCGATATTTGAATCGGATTGGTTGCATGGTCCTGCATTCTTGTACCGTAATGCAGAGTTCTGGCCCGAAGACTTGAGAATTCCTGAAAAAAGAGAAGACATTTTAGAACATATTAATGTCGCAGTTAAGGAGGACATCGCTGACTTACCTGTTCCCGAAGTATCAAGATTCTCTTCTTGGAGGCGTTTACTGGGGGCCTCAGCATCAGTACTGAAATTTATTCAAAGATGTAAGAAATTACCTGACCTCGATGATTCAATCTTAATGGAACAAGCTGAACGATTACTAATTCGACAAGCTCAAAGAGAATCATTTGCCGAAGAAGTTGATGCATTCCAAACTGGGAAAGTTCTAGAACGAAGTAGTAGACTTCACACCTTAACTCCGTATTTGGATGAACACAAGATATTGCGAGTTGGAGGACGGATTGATGCAGTTCAGGATATACCAATGGAAACTAAGTGACCGATTATTCTTGATGGGCGCCACCCTTTAGCTCGACTAATTGTCAATCATTTTCATGTACGGGCAGCGCATGGTAGTCAAGAAATGGTGGTGAATGAGTTAAAACAACGTTACTGGCTTCTGCAAATAAGACCTACTGTGAAATATGTAGAAAAGCGGTGCTTCTTCTGTAGAATACGAAAGGCCCAACCGATAGTACCCCGAATGGGTGACTTACCTGCAGCTTGAATGGCTCATCACCAGCGGCCATTTACTCATACAGGATTGGATCTGTTTGGGCCTATGGAGGTCACTGTAGGTAGGCACAAAGAAAAGAGATACGGAGTTCTGTTTACATGCTTAACAGTACGCGCCGTACACATTGAAATAGTGAATTCGCTTACAACCGATTCATTGATAATGGCTCTGCGGCGAATGGCTGCAAGACGAGGATGGCCGAAGCATCTTTATTCAGATAATGGAACGAATTTGAGAGGCGCTAGTATGGAACTGAAACGCTCTTACGAAGACATTGATCACGAAAAGCTTAAAAGATTAGCTTTGGATATAAACAATGAGATTCATTGGTCTTTTATTCCGCCAGCTAGCCCTCATTGGGGAGGAACATGGGAACGCCTGATTCGGAGTATCAAAATTACCCTCAAAGTCATTCTTAAAGAACGTTCACCTCGCGACGAGACGTTGGCAACATTAATGACAGAAGTTGAGAGTATGGTTAATAGTCGACCATTGACCCATGTCACAGTCGAACCAGGCAGTAATGAGTCTATAACGCCAAATCATTTCCTTCTGACAACATCATCCTCATTACCAGTTCAGGGGATGTTTACCGACTCTGATTTACATCTACGAAAACAGTGGCGAATATCACAAAGGCTTGCAGATATGTATTGGAATAGATGGGTGAAAGAAGTTTTGCCGGAGATGCTACCACGACAGAAATGGACAAAAGAGCAAGAATCATTAAAAGTTGGTGATCTTGTATTAATTGCAGACCCTGACGGTCCAAGAAATATATGGCCTCGTGGTGTAATACAAGAAATATTCCCGGGAAAAGATAAACGAGTAAGAGTCGTACTTGTGAAAACGAAGTCAGGTATTTTCAAGCGTTCAGTGTCGCGCGTCGTTCGGATATTATCGAAAGATGAGTGATGCTAGCGCAACACTGGGGGGAGAGTGTAACGGGTGCCTCCTGATTTTATTACTTTTATTTGATTTTATAAAGGTATAAAACCTCTGTGCACTGGCCGCCACATTCTAGTAGGCCGTGCCTGAAAAAACAAAAGACGCTCAGTTCGCTATGAGACGTAAAGTGAGAAAAAGTTAGTTTTTGTGCTTCTGCATTTTGATTTGCCTATTTACCTAAATTGTTTTATTATTGTTGTGTAATATAGTTTTGTGTGTATTATAGTTTTGTGATTTACGCGGTGTTTTACTACAAATGAACCCCTATCGTGTACAGATGGTCAAGGAATTTAAGTGAAGTACCATAGTGACAACGTACGAAAAGGCTCAAAAATATAAATTGATTTTAGAAATCAAATCATGAAGATACTCATATTTGATATTCCGGTCGATACTCTAGAATAGCTTTTCGTTATTTTGTCCGCTTAAACTAGTTTAATGTGTACTACCGACGACGTTTTTCAACACATTTGCGAGGAATAACTGACTTAAATTAACACTTTTACTAACCCTTGTTGCTAGGTAATTACTACTTACTTAGATACTATCCGAAATTTACGTTCAATCTTTTTATTTTATTCTTGTTCATTACTTTAAGGCCACAATTTACATAAAAGAAATAACAGAAAATGCAACAAAATGTAAAGTATGTTTAACTTGGTCGGGTTATGTTATTACCGCACTAGGACAGTAATGTAATGAAAAAGTACGGATATTGGATTATGAGCCATAAAGCGGTTCAATAATAACTACGTTACGAGCACGCTTGTTGAAAAAATAGTTGTGATTGGTCCATCAAAGTTTTGATTGGCTATATTCTATAAATGTATTTAAGATAAAATAAAGTGCACAAAACCACGATTATCCGAAAGTACGGAATAGCGCCTTTTGTTATTCGTCGTCTGCCTTTGCTGGTAGTATAAATAAGTTCCGGTATAAAATGTATGGAACATATTCTACTATGTTTGGTAGATGTCCACTCTGGGTCTTTCCTTTGCTTGCGTACGACTGCGATCCACTTATCTTTCCGTACTTCGTCGGCAGGAAATTTGTACGTGTATTAAATTGTTATACTACAACCAAACCTAAACATACGTATAAGCTATTAATTTTATGTATAAAATAAATATTGCAAAATAGACTTTGTTACATTTGTTTTACTAGGAGCGCAGGAACTAAAAATACATGTTGATCAAGATTTATTTGCTGACGTTATTGCGTGACGATGTACGTGTTGCTCTCGTATATATTAGATATATATCTGTTTCTCTCACTCAAAAACAAGAATCATTTAAAATTTGAATTGCCTAAAAATATATTATTAAATTATAAACAGTACTTACGCATGAAAAATGATTCCGTGAGTTTTGTTTTTATGCTTTGAGCTGTTAAAGCACTGAAAAAAGGCACAGCACGGCATGATTATCGCTTTTAAGCCAATATTCGTTACAGAGATTTTGGATCTTGACAAGCTGTTGACACATGGGCTGCCATCACACGACTAATTCAAAACAGGTCCCGGGACCTGTATTTGATGGCACACTTTCGTGCGCCTGGTACCATATCTACCCCTTTTACTTAAATCAATGATTATAGCAGTCACTGCCATGTATCAATGTACCGAGGAGAAGGTCCATAAATTTCGAAACTTCTATAGAGAATGTTCTCAGCAATTAAAAATTTACAAGCTATCTAATCATGCCAAAGCCGTTGTATATATTTAATATTTATATGCCTTTTAAGGTTTATTTTTATGCCTTGTTTACTCAATTGTGAAATACAATATTCTTCATAACACTTTTTATAAGTTCTCATGGAAACATTCTCAAGAACTTACTCTTAAATTCTCATGAAAACTCTCGGAAATTTCCGAGTATATTCCCGCAATTTTGGGAATGTTCTGAAACTTGTAGATTGCTACTGCCATGGCATATCCTTGCTATGTCTACATTATCTATTTACTCAACCATAGGATCTACAGCGATCCAATCATGGAAAAAACGCCTTTCTTCCACTGCGAATACAGGTGATTTTTCCATCAAGTAAGTATTGTTGTTGTTCGCCGCGTGGTGACGGCAGTAAGAATACATTTGTCGCCACCCCAACTCTTCCCGTGGGTATACTGACTTACTGACTGATTAATTTATTAAGGATTGATGATGGCCAGCAGCGTCATCATAATGGACACATTACTGCGCATGCCCAGCGTCGCGATTATGGGCATCACCTCCAGGGCGCTTAGACAAGTTGCCAATCGCAAACGCTTAATCGTCAATCGTAAACGAAAGCTAACAAGAGAGCTTTGAAAGAGTGACAGAGAATGAAAACTACGATACGCTACTAAGCGTTAGCGATTGGCAACTTGGCTAAGCACCCTGATGCGTTCACGCATAGTTCGTGGGAGAGGCCTACGTCCTGTGGACTAAGATACGCTGATGATGATGATGAGTGTTGCAGATACGAGGTTGTGTCAGTATAGCAGCGATATGGGACCCCTATTTTACTACTAGTTAAGTGCAAACTGGTGCATGTAAATTAATTAACTCTGCACAACTTTGCACAACTCCTTAACACCTAAAAACCGCGCATGAGGTCACAGTGCACGCTGAAATACAGTAAAGTCAATGCAGAATTTTGGGCTGAATTTATGGGATATCATTGGCAGCAAAAAAGAACATGGGCTATTCTTATCAAAGTCCCCCCCATTTTTTAATTGGATTTGGAACTTTTAATATGATTTCCATTCGGTATCGCGAACTCTTTCGATCCTGATAGAAGAAAATTGTTGTTCTAAGGTTTTTTTTACATTCCGATACAATTTTTTCGTACATTATCTATGGCGGTAATGGGAAGTTCGAAAAATTTATTCATTTTGGGACAAAGAATTTCTCCTATTAGTAAACAAATGAGCTTACGATTCCGCGTAGTAGGTAATGATATAAAAATACCTATGTTCTACTGTTACTAATAGGGTGTTGTAGGACTTTTCTCGAAGTTCTGCGACGGCTCGTTCATCTCCATGTATTTCCTGCACGTGCACTGATTGGAATTAACTTCTTGTGCTCAATCATCATCATCAATTATCATCATACATATCAGGTGTAAGAAGTCCACTGCTGAACCTATATTCAGCTATGATATGGTTTTTGTGGCAATCTTTGGGGAGGGAGGCATATCAATTTATCGACTAAAGTATGCTTTTTTGGGTTATTTGTCATAACTACTTGGGTACAATTCAACAAATTGATTTAACCTAATTCAACAATTATTTCGTTACCTCATATTTTAAAGACAAACGGGTCTTAATCGCGTAAACTTACGTTTAATTATATCCTGACGTTTCGGGCATGACGTTACACCCGTGGTCGCAGGCAGACTGGCGAGAGAATGTATCAACACCTTCAAGCCGCGCGGGTTTTTCGAACTACCCGCACTTGATCTTGATTATTCACTTCTAGGCTAGGGTTGTCACTAGGTCTACACACAACACTCACAACATCCAATGGCTTTAAAATGGATGTTTCACCACGCTTACATTTGTAAATTACGGGATTCCACGCGGATGAGATTCCTTGCCCCGTCATTTTGATTAAAATTCCGATGTTTCTTAATTTCAATAGCTTCAGGTACTTTTCGGCTATGATGTATACGCTCGGTTGAGAGGACTTTCGGGTTATGGAGCTCAATCCAGTGGTTAGGTCCGGACTCCAAGAAATGCTCGGCCACAGCAGACTTATTCGTTTGACGCTTTTTAACAGCCATGATTATGTTCCTTGACACTTTCCGCTATGGTGCGTTTGGTATTTCGTTACCTCTTATAGATTTATGAAAACAAGTTAGATCTGATTTTGTACTCGCAGGAATTCGAACCCACTTTGAATGGGAAAACTTGGAAATTAAAAGATAAAAAAGAGAATGGTGGTTCAGCTCATCCGCCACCACGAAAAATCCTCTATTTATTTCACTCAAATGGAAAACCATGCAGGACGGATTTTAATTAAAATGTTTTGCCATCATCCCACATACTTCTGCCTTTTAAACGCCCCCTCCCTCTCATCAAAATTCAAAATGTGACATACCTACACCAGTATCTCTGCTAAAGAACAACGAAAATAAACCTTATCTGTCAGCAAGACAGTTAATTTGTCAGCATAGTCGATGACTATAATGGCTGCTGTCGTGGTAGGCATAACAACACTCGGCCATTTTATTGGTTCTTGGCGTTCAAAGATGTAAGGACTTGGTATCGTATACCTATTTTGCTTAATGGAGAGGGCTATGCTCGGAGTTTCTCTGCGTGATCGAATCAGAAATGAGGAGATCCGTAGGCGAAATAAATTACTGACATAGCCCTCCGGATCAGCAAGCTGAAGTGGCAATGGGCAGGCCACATTGCACGCAGAGCAGATGGTCGATGGGGTCGAAAAGTGCTCGAGGAGACCACGGCTAGGCAAACGCAGCGCAGGACGTTCACCCACAAGATGGACAGACGACCTTATGAAGGTCGCCGGGACTCGCTGGATGGAGGTCGCATCTAACCGGTTCATGTTGAGGTCCAGATGGGAGGCCTATGTTCAGCAGTGGACGTCTTATGGTTGAGATGATGTAGATGAATTTGCGTAATCGAGCAATTCTCAAAAAGTTTGTAAATTTTCTTTGACGTCCTCCGATATTGATAAAAATTGATAGGCTGGTCTTGTCAATGATGCTGAGAAAGATCCTCCACGTTTCCCAAAATGTCCCAGAAAAATTGTATGGAAGTTTCCTTTATTTTACCAGTTTCCTATATTTTTTGGTAGCGAAAAAGAAAAGTTTCATACAAACATTTTGGGAAATGTACCAATTTGTATCATTTATCAAACGTGAAGACGTGATCCAAATGTACAAACTTATTGAGAAATGGTCAGTCGTTTCGCATTATACACAATCCTAACAAGAAAGTTACCTAAACCGATGGATAAATAAAAGAGCCACAATCACGTCATGTTTGGGATACCCAAGTAACCAATCAACTAAATCAACAAGGCGTCGTAATAAAAATTGGGGCCGATTGTATGTGTACGGATTTACTTGGAGCAAATACTTACGTATATGTTAAAGGGCAAAGGTTACTGACGGGTTAGCTTCGTTACATTTCTTGAAGTCATCGTTTGGGTATCCGCCGTGCTAACGATTTTATTGGAAATAAATTTGAAGTAATTCATGTTATGACTGACATGTCAGCACATGTTACAGCAAATTCAGACTTCTAGCTGTATCTAGCGCGATATTACAGAAGGGTGAAAATGGCCTGAATGGCTTCGAGAAAAGGATGGAACGATCATGTCTTTGTTTTGCTCGACTTTCTTACAGTTGCCATCAAGTATATCGTAGCGTCCGGAGCACTTAAATAGTACATTACTGCAGACGCCGGGAAAGATGGGCTTATCGGCCGGACAGTGATACGAAGCCGGTAAGCCCATTTCGTGGCGAGGCATGTATATTGCTTTTCTCAAACTTGCTACGGAATGTTGATGTTACTTACTTTAAATTAAACCCGGAAATACTATGTATCCGGTGTCATGTGCTAAGACGATATGTAAAGAGATTTCATGTATTTATTTCACACCTAGTACTGCAAACAAACTGTCTTTTGTTTTGAAACGTCAAATCGTGACACTAGGTCTTGACTCTTGACATTCAGCCACAGAAAAAAAAATAACCTAACAAATACCACCAGGTAAAAGGATACCTACCTCAAACAGATTAAAAAAAAGTTAGGCGCGAATATTTTTTTTAAATGTTTTACGATACCTACTGTACTATTGGTTTATTTACAAATTAGGTAGTATGGTTCGGCGAAATCAGTTCGTTTTATTTCATGGCAAGTTTGAGAAAAGCACTATACAAATCTCGGCGAGAAACAGGGTTACAGGCCGCGTATCCCTATCTGGCCTCAGTTCCTTCGGCCAGACTACTTGGCCTGTAACCCTTCGTTTCCCGTCCTCTATAGTAATGATGATGTGATGACTCCTACGAAGGCCCCATTAGAGAGACAGGCAAATATCCAAAATTTTCGGATTTCGAAGTTCGCGGTAGGGCCGCAATTTATAATAACTGTAATCCCTTACAGGGCCGACATAAACACTGGTCGGGGTGAAATAAAGGCAATGTAATGAACTGGTGATTAGGATTGGATGAAGAGGTCTCGGTACGGCGTGGATTTTTGTCTTTGAAGTGTGTAGTATAAGTACAATTAGAAAAAAAAAATTGAGAAACTCTTGAATTTATTGGGTTTTCGAAATGATTTTGGTAGTTGAAGAAACCCAAATTATTATACTGATTGTTAAGCTTGTTTTCTCAAACTTGCTACGGAATGTTGATGTTACTTACTTTAAATTAAACCCGGAAATACTACGTGTCCGGTGTCTTGTGCTAAGATGATATGTAAAGAGATTTCATGTATTTATTTCACACCTAAGACTGCAAACAGACTGTCTTTCGTTTCGAAACGTCAAATTGATTCTAGATCTTCAAATGCCACAGAAAAAAAACCTTAGAACTAATGTCAATATCACCAGGTAAAAGTTTACCTCAAACAGATTAAAAAAAATTAAGCTCGAAAATTTTAAATTTATAAATGTTTTTTTTTTAATTTTCTACGATACTGTATTCATCATTATCATCATCATATCAGCACAAAGACGTCCACTGCTGAACATAGGCCTCCCCCAAATACTACTATTACTATTAATTCAACGGGTTGACCAATCTACCTAAATACCTACATTATCCAAGCTTATTCCTCTTGTTGACATAAATAGTTTCTACGATTTTTTTTATTCTTTCTCAGGTATTCAAAAATAAACAATAACTACCTAGTTAAAAACTCAGAAATACACAACAAACTTCAGTGTGAGCAACGTTTCATGTACCTATGTTAGGCACAAATGAGGTAAATGCAAATTCAAGTTACATTGTTACCTCGAAATGGGGGCATAATTTGAAGCTGTTAAATTATTTCACGAATATTCTTGTTTCGTCCTTTATATATTTTATATAGGTACATAATAAATATGTTATTTTACTTCTACATGTAGTACCGTATTTCACTGCAAGAGTACATTTTAAGCCTTTATGGATTGTAAACCTAATTGTATATGTATAGGACCTTAAGAATCCACAAATTGGGTAGGTACACTCGTACCTACCCAATCTGTGTATATTATCATTAAATCTATTGGCGAGTACAGTCAGACTTGATTCAAAAAAGGGTCGCCGACCTGCGTCAGGCCGCAGACGGCAATCCAGTAAGTTAAATTACTTTCTCTCTTATTGTTTAAATGCGTGAAGATGCAATTTATCCCAACAAAGAGTATTTATCCGAAGTATCTATTTAACAGTTATTGGATGTGGTTAGGACTGTTAGATTTGTCAGATCTACGCTATCTAAAGGGTCTAACGGAGAGGGTTCGCGAGAGGCCAACGTATCTATATACTGGGATGTCGGGGTCGGGGTTAAGTATCTCAAGAAATTTCAATGTAGAGTTCTTTAATACAATTTTAAAGGAGGATGGGCAAAAATGTATGGACCCTGGCCTAATAGCCAATAAGAACAAACTATATATTTTTGGAAAGGTCGTTTTGTACTCTACAATTTTTTGTATAGGCAGAGATGGTCTAACAGCTGTGAGAATAAAGTTACGCTAAAACAATCAATTTAAGTACCAATGAGACATTTATTTCGTAATATTCACATTTGAATAGTTTTTGGACAACATAAAATGATCCTTAAATGTATTTTTGTATACATATAGAGAGTATCTTACGAGACTACGACATATTTGTGGAAATTAAACACTACTAATTTAAGACTTATTGGGAACGAGTATTAATAATGACGGTCACTAACTGTCAATCATAAACACTTGCGTTAGTTAAATCTTACTCTGTAACTCCCAGTTTTTAAGTGCTATTAAGTTTCTTCACACACATATTTGGAAGTTTCTGCCATAGTAAAAGTTACGGAGATTAACATAAGCTATCCAGAGGCATACCGTTTGTCGTTATTGGTTAATAGGCCAATTTGCTCACCCTCCTTTGTATGTCTCATATGACTTGAAACAAAGGATGGACTAACATTAACATGTACCTATCACTAATTTGTTCCCTGTTTTATGCAAATAAATATATAAAGGATTATATTAAAAAATAAAACATAATTATGTAGAGTTGACATCTCCGACCGCAATATTCAAAGAAATATTTGAACTTTTTGTTTGAGAGTACCTATATAGTTTTAACTGGTCAATATCACTGGTCAAGAGCGTGTTACTGTATCTAGGTATCTCTTATTGTTTATTTTGTTTAGACATGCGCATATATGGCAATATATTTTCCTTCTGGTCACGATGCTTTATTTTGTTTGTAGTTCCACGTTTAAATTTATACTTTACTACGGAACCCTAAACATTTACACTGAATTCTGGTATCATTAATTTGAAGGCTGCCCATTTGTTTTGGTATTTTTTTCATATTGAATAAAAGCTTAGCACAATAGTGTATTTCACAACTATGAACTTTTTCAAGGCTGCAGTATACACCAGCACATAAAAAGTTCCCGGTACATTTCCGCTGGCCTTATGCAAGGAATTCAAATAAAACTCTCGTTTAGAGCCACAAGTCGCCCGCAGGGGTCCCTTGGGCACATTCTAAGTTCGCGCCTTTTTAGATCACAGATATGGAACAGTACCTACTTTATCCTCTAACAATTGAGGCAGAATTTGCTTTAAGAAAATATACTGCAACGTATTGAGAGGTAGAATCCAAGACTAAGAACCTTATACGGCGGAAGCTTATTTCATACTTTTCACGGAACAAGACAAACTGGACAATTGATGAATGGGTACCTACCAGACGAATAGAGTAATTGACGAACCATGTCATTGACGAACTAAGAAACGGACGAACGGGGAAATGGACGAAAGGTGCAGAAATAGTAATTAGTTTCTCCCATTGTGACAGAAAATGAGAACGCGTCATGCTTTGGTGAGAAGGGTGAGATTTCTATAAGGTCAGTTTGGGTATTGAAACAGACAACTAAGGTACTTCGAAATCCACAAATTACGAGGATTTGTCTCTGTTATTCTAATGACGCCTACGTTTGAGTGGCAGAGACAAAATCTCGAAAACGAATTTTTAAGTTTGCGGTAGTAGATCAGAATCAAAGCCAGTCCTAAATGATACGAGACGGTTATTTAAAAAAGAAATGTCCCAGCACGTAGTCGGTTCCGTTAGCAACGAAGAAAAGCTGTAGCTACATATAGTAAGTATGGTCAGGTGTGTTCAAAGGCGAGTAAGCGATGAACTATTGACTATTTTCTCGCCCAAGAAACGACCGATATTGATTACTGGCTGTTTACACTGCCGGCGACTAAATCTTTTACGAGAATCACTCGCGAAGAAAAAAAATTGTGTCGTCTTACTGTTAATGCCGCAATGCTGTGACGTGGACTGCCTTGTTTCTCATCCATATGGATAGTTCACATGAACTATACCTAATAGTACATTGTGCATCAAGGGAGGTAAGTACGGAATTACTAACGAGAGTGTTAGAAGCCCGACGCCGTTATGCGGAGTGTCGCCATTAGTCGGCAAGTGTGATGATGTATGCATCACGGCGCTTACCGACCGTGATGCATACATCATCACACTTGCCGACAGAAAAATAAGTTTTAAGACATAATATTATTAAATGACGTAAGGACATTTCTATTACTCCCTAGGGAATTTCACTTTTCTATTACTCCCGCTACGCACCCAAGCAATGGCGCGCTTAGACAACAAGTGTGATGAAAACTCTTTTATTCGATTTGTATGCTGCTACAGGTACAAACGTACAAATTTATTTTTGTTTGTAGGATTCATCACGCGCTTATTAAAAAAACTTTTTTTTATTTATTTTATCATATTTTATTTTACTTTCGCCTTAATATCCTACATTTTCGTATTTAACTTTCATCATCATCATCATCATCATATCAGCCGAAAGACGTCCACTGCTGAACATAGGCCTCCCCCAAAGATTGCCACAATGACCGGTCCTGCGCCACCCGCATCCAGCGGACTCCTGCGACCTTCACCAGGTCATCGGTCCACCTTGTGGGGGCCTACCCACGCTACGCCTTCCGGTACGTGGCCGCCACTCAAGAACCTTCCCGCCCCAACGGCCATCGGTTCTACGCGCGTATTTAACTTTAAATCATATAAATAATCCACATTTATTTCAAGGCAACAAACGTTTCTGAACTGCAACTCTGTCCGTGGGTGTCGAAAGAGTCGACTAAGGGATTGAATTGAAGTGTCACTGACCTTTCAATTATTGAAGAATGATGAATTGATGATAGACAGCAGCGTCCTCATAGTGGTACTGCGATCGCCAACCCGCTTGGTCAGTGTGGTGATAACGTTAATGATAATGATGACGACGATGAGACACAAATCTGGTCATTTATTGCAATATCTCGCATACCACACAAAACTATGTCTCGTCTCGTTGCATTCATGACTCATAACTTATGTGACTGCAATGTGTCTTTAATGAAAGACAATATTTTATTAAACTACAAATAAAGAAGTAAACATTACATGCGAACTATATATAGGTTTATAAGTCGAATTATTTGCGCCGTTGGCCCCTGTTGAATAAGAGATTGAAGTAATAATGAGATCCTTTCTTATTGAGGAGGCTTTCTGTTTCCTTATAAATTGTTGCTTAAAGGTCAGTATTATTTACAGTATACGACACGACATCTTGACATCACGACGTGTCGGGCCGAGTTCAGTGGTCGGTTTTACTGTCAAGTTTTTACTTAAGTCATGAAATTTTACCAAACTTAATTGTAGCAGACTCTTTGAGTGTTCGGACTTTATTTTAAATTCAAAATTTAGAATTTTCGTACTTCTTTATAAAAATGTTATAACATAAAAACTAGTGTCAGAAAGAATAACAATTTGTAGATTTGTGTTATAATTTTGTGAATTTTCTGCTTATTTAATAAATATCAAAAGGTAAATATTAGTTTCTTTTATTAGCATTACAGTCCATTACTTTCCGTCATTTTCACTAATATTAATTATTCAAACCTATCCACCTGCCACCAGCACCACCTGGAACCTCCAGCTTCGTAGGCAGGGTCACTACCAACTAGGCTACGGAGGCTAGTCACGCATGTGTAAAGCTGTATCTACGAATTTGTAGGGCTGACTTTTTGTCTTGACGTCCTTTTCATTCTTCTCTAACAATTTGTTGATGATAGCGTTAAGTCTGGTATTACCATGACTCCATGATCAATCGTTTCTCGTCGGCTTTCTCTTGTCTTGAGTATTTCTAAGGCCTTGGTCGTACTGCACACGGCGCACGCAGCCGACAACGTCCCGTCGCACGCAGCCGACAACGTCCCGTCGCACGCAGCGGGTGAATGGTGTGTTCGAGAATGCTCGGGAGTGGTCGTTTTCGCCCGCTGCGTGCGGCGTCTCCCCGCCATACATCATTCAGACGCTGCGTCCGACGGGACGTTGTCGGTTGCGTGAAACATTGCTTCAAAAAGTAATGCTACATCACATCACTTTTCCTAAAGTGTAATAACTCACTGAGATATCACATCACCCGAACATAGTCGATAACAATACGCAGCTGCACGGGCGCGCGCGAGATAGTAACATCACAGTTATCATCCACATTACGCAGCGCGGGTTGCCCTAACACTAGACCGTCTCATTACGGCGCATCGATGTATATTACGCGTTGCGTTTTGTCATTGGCATTCTATCTAGTAAAATAAGGATTTATATATAAACTACAATTTATGTACATACTTAATGTACATGTAATTTAATATAGGTTAGGTTAAGTAGATTAGTTAGATTTAATATATGTGCATAAATTGTAGTTTTGAAAATAAATATATTAAAAACAAATGTAATTTGATAATTTTATTATTATTAATTTACTTAGAGGAAATATTTGTTTATAATAGGTATTATAATAACTTTTGCCTGCGATTTCGTCTGCGAGGAATTATAAATTTACCCCTACTTGAGACAGTTGAGACATATTGTGTTCAAATAGATTTCCCTTCATACTTTTTCAAAACAAAATGGAACTCCAGGCTTAGGACTAGCAAACTTCGAAAATCGTCATAGTATTGAAAGATTCATATTTGTGAACTAAATGGGAAGTTTGGCGTATTTAGAAATCATTTTGATTGATATAATACATTATTTACAATTTTACAATTAGAATTTTTTTTTTTTTTACAATTTGCATTTTATGTACAGCTATCTTTTTGTACATTTCTGTTATATACAATTTTAATTCACTTTTTTTTTAATTCTTTAGTTTGATCTAATAAATACAAGCTGAGAAAACTTTTTTGTTGTCAATTAGGTCCTCCTCTGGTTTAGCGTCAAACCAGCTTTAGAAAATACCTGTTCACAAGGCACGGATGTGGCGGTGATATTCAGCCTCTTCATCATGAATGCGTATATAAATGCGGATATACATTTCGGCGCTCCTTCCACCATTTCAACGGGTTTTCAAGCCTACTCAGAACGGGTTCCTCAATGTATTTGTCGAGCTCGACGATTCCCGCCGCAACCGGGTTTTGCGGAGTTTGGCCGGACATCTGAGTATCCCACGTGCCCCAGAGAGCAGAGACCGCACGAGACCTGATGTTTGCATTTGGTGCCGCATTCATAGACGCAGATGTTGCAACTGTTGTAAAATCATCTGTGGGCAGAGTCACACTACCAACCCTTGCTCTTAGGGCATTTGCAGCCCTTTCATATTTCGCCGTATCTCGGAACCCGAATTTTTTAAATCTTGAGTCCAAGATTGTTGCTTCGCAAAGCAAGTTGTTCGATTCCACGTCCATAAATCGGTAGCGCATTTCGGACTTCAATGTATCCAGCAACTGTACAATTGGTGGCAAAACTGGCAAAGATGATGAATGGTTGCTCTGGTACGCTTCCAACTGTTGTTTTATTAACTTAATGTATACAATATACAAGGAAGCTGAAACATAGGTTTCTCCACAGACTTCCATAGTGACTTCGTAAAATATGTGCAGTATTGGGAGAGCCACGCTGATCACTTCCCAGTCCATCTGATCCAGCGATAAGTCCGGACGCATCAAGGCCAGTGCAAATGTAATCGCTTCCCTCATGCGGTGCATTCTATTTAGCATATCATAGGCAGGGACCGGAAAACCCGTTCATTTGGCTTACCGGTTCAAATTAATAACCCCTTCACACGATAACCTATTCATATGGGTAACCCGCTCAATGGGTTACCCAACAATAACGATAACCCGTATTATTCGGGTTAACCTAATCGTCATAAGGGGTTACCGCTTACAACAGCTATTTCGGTGAGGGTTTTGTATGTACTAACCGGTAACCTTTCGGTTTCGGGTAAGCCTTACCCCTCTCCCGCGCCTTTCCGCCACCGCACCGGCCCGTCTTCGCGCCACCACACGCGATCGTGTCGTGACTGGATGAGTATTGTTTTACTTTAGGTTTACTTCAGTCAGTCAGGGTCGTTTCAAAAGGTACTTATTCAGTTTTTAAAGGGACATATTATTATTTTTTTCTTACTTAGCCGAATTATGGTAAGTACGTAGATAGATGGTGTTATTTTATGTACCTATTAGTAAATCAATTAAGTAACTTTTAAGTATTTCAATTATTTACAGTTTTTTAAATATTTGATGCTTTAATTATTGATAACAATGTTATATGTCATATTATATAATAATATACCCTTTTTTAACGTTAGTCTCAAAATAACGAAAAAGTCGACAAAGGCTCCAAGACCAATTTTTAATTTATATGTGCGCCGATTTAAAGTAATCGGCGGCGGCAACGTGATTTCAGCGTGAAATCGACGTGAAGGTCACGTGAATTAAAAACCAGATCATCGGTTCATCATGTAAGGAGTCATCCTACGCTGCATCGACCAGTTAATGGTTGTTGCCATGAAATCGCTTGCCCCACCGGTAGTTTTGCGCAGAGTTGGGCATTTTGTAATCAATTCCCGTTTACAATATTACTTGATTTTACTTTGTAATGTACTTATGGGTATCATATTACTTGTAATGTAATGTCGTGAAACGGAAAGTTACCATGACGTATGAAGAAGTCAATAATAATCTATAGCATATTACCATTACTATAATACTTTGGAATCAACATGTCGATTCTAAATACTGGAATTGATGACCATACTTCTACACCGTGTTTTTTTTTATTTCCGTTAATTTTAAGGGACGATTCTCCAGGTTAAATCGAGCTACTTTCGCTAAGAAACTAGTGTCTTAACAATTAGGGTTTTTGAGTTATTATAAAAATAAGTTTGACAGTTAACACGGTGTTTAACGTTCTTACCATCTTTTTTTTTCGTTTTTTCGTATATAAAGAGGTTTAAATTGACAATAATTCGCCGTAAGAAGGTTACTGACGTAAGTATGTTTGATATTACCAATTTTTCGTTTTACATATGTCACATAAATGTCATAATTAGAAACAATTGGTCTTAGAAAATGCTACAGGTTTATGAATTTTATGATCCTCCCGGATAAATTCAAAAAAAGTATTAGAATAATTGGAAAAAAAAAATTTTCTTTTCGAATTTTTTAAAAAGTGATGCACCATGTTGCTTCTATCAACCTACCAAGTAACCTGACGAATTTAACGGAAATCAAAAAGAACACGGTGTAGATTACTTTTTAATTAGGTACATATAATGTTAGGACGTGCGAATGTTGAATATTATTGTCGCAGATATATAATTAAATACGGCTTCAAAGGTTTCTACTGATTGGCATACATGGAATCCGAATGTAGGGTCCATTAGATCCAAGATGGCGACACATTTTTTGCAATTTTTGTCATTATGCTCGTTTTAGACTAATACACATACGTGGACCCCGAATTTAGGGTCCATTTTAAGATCCAAGATGGCGGCACAATTGTTTTCTTTTTTTGTCATTGTACTCGTTTTCGACTAATACTCATACGTGGAACCCGAATTTAGGGTCCTTTTTAAGATTCAAGATGGCGGCACAATTTTTTCTTTTTTTTGTCATATTTGTCATTGTACTCGTTTTCGACTAATATACATACGTGGACCCCGAATTTAGGGTCCATTTTAAGATCCAAGATGGCGGCACAATTGTTTTCTTTTTTTGTCATTGTACTCGTTTTCGACTAATACACATACGTGGAATCCGAATTTAGGGTCCTTTTTAAGATTCAAGATGGCGGCACAATTTTTTTCTTTTTTTTGTCATATTTGTCATTGTACTCGTTTTCGACTAATATACATACGTGGACCCCGAATTTAGGGTCCATTTTAAGATACAAGATGGCGGCACTATATTTTTATTTTTTTGTCATTGTACTCGTTTTCGACTAATACACTTTCGTGAACCCCGAATTCAGAGTCCATTTTAAAATTCAATATGGGCACAATTTTTTTTGTAATTTATGTCATTATACCTACACGTTTTTGACTAATTTACATACGCGAGACCCGAATTTAGGGTCCATTGTAAGATCCAAGATGGCGCCGTTTTTTTGCATGTTATTGAATTTTGTACCTACGCAATTTTAATCATTATACTCGTTTCCGACTAATACACATACGTGGAATCCGAATTTAGGGTCCATTTGAAGATCCAAGATAGCGACACAATTTTTGGCAATTTTCGTCATTAGGTATACTAGTTTTTGACTAATTCACGCACGTGGAATCCGAATATTCTATTTCCACTGTCTTAGGTAGGTACACAATGTACACATACGTAAAAATCTAGGATCTTAAATTGACCCCAAATTCGGGTATATAAATTAATCGAAAACGACTACAATGACAATATTTACAAAAAAAATAAAAACACTGTACCGCCATCTTGGTTCATACAATGTACCTGAAAATCAGATTCCACGGATGCGAATTAATCAGAAACGAGTATAATAATCAAAATTGCAAAAAAAGTTGCCGTTATCTTGGATCTTAGAATGGACCCGAAAATGGGATTCCACGTATGCGAATTAATCAAAAACGAGTATAATGATGAAAATTGCAAAAAAAAGTTGCCGCCATCTTGGACCTTAGAATGAACCCGAAAATGGGATACTACGTATGCGAATTAGTCCGAAATGAGTACCTATAATGATGAAAATTGCTAAAAAAGTTGCCGCCATTTTGAATCTTAGAATGGACCCGAAAATGGGATTCCACGAATGCGCATTAGTCAAAAACGAGTGTAATGATAAAAATTGCAAAGTCAAGTTGCCACCATCTTGGATCTTAGAATCGACCCGAAAATCGGGTTCCACGGATGCGAATTAAGCAGAAATGAGTATGATGAAGATAACGGCAACTTTTTTTGCAATTTTGATTATTATACTCGTTTCTGATTAATTCGCTTCCGTGGAATCTGATTTTCAAGTCCATTCTATGATCCAAAATGGCGGTACAGTGTTTTTAATTTTTATGTAATTATTGTCATTGTAGTCGTTTTCGACTAATTTATATACCCGAATTTAGGGTCAATTTAAGATCCTAGATTTTTTACGTATGTGTACCTACCTAAGACAGTGGAAATAGAATATTCGGATTCCACATGCGTGAATTATTCAAAAACTAGTATAATGACGAAAAATTGCAAAAGATTGTGCCGCTATCTTGGATTTTCAAATGGACCCTAAATTCGGATTCCACGTATGTGTATTAGTCGAAAACGAGTATAATGAATAACATTGCGTAGGTTCAAAATTCAATAACATGCTAAAAAACGGCGCCATCTTGGATCTTACAATGGACCCTAAATTCGGGTCTCGCGTATGTAAATGTCGTGTCGTGTGTCGGAGATATGAGTTACTAAATCTAGAAAACGATAAGCAATGTTTTGCTTGGAGTGGTCTTTGCTTGGTCCATGCAGGTTTGCAGGTAGATGATACCAACCTATGAACAGGTGGCTGGTGACCTGACAGTATAAAAGGTCACTACTGCAGTGTTCATCAATTCATTCCCGTGTTAGACATAGAACGATTCACTCTTGTCTTGTTATGTGAAGGGTTTACATTCTTACGAAGGAAGTTATTTCTATGGGGTATGCATCTATGCATGGACGCAAGCTTAGAACTCTCCATTCGTTTTCTACTACTGCGTAGATGCGTAGATACAAGATTCTGAGTACTGTGAGAAACGAGTAACAAGTAGCTAGGAGGCAGATAACTAAAATCCTACCCCTCTTAGCTCGGCTGTCATTAGGGTTCCCGATAAGTATAATGATGAAAATTGCAAAAAAAGTTGCCGGCATCTTGGATCTTAGAATGGACCTGAAAATCAGATTCCACGAATGCGAATTAATCAGAAACGAGTATAGTAATCAAAATTGCAAAAAAAGTTGCCGCCATCTTGGATCTTAGAAGCGACCCGAAACTCGGATTCCACGTATGCGAATTAGTCAGTTAGAAACGATTATAAAATTATAATGATGAAAATTGCAAAAAAAGTAGCCGCCATCTTGGATCTTAGAATTGACCCGAAAATGGGATTCCACGTATGCGAATTAGTCAGAAATGAGTATAATGATGAAAATTGCAAAAAAAAGTTGCCGCCATCTTGGATCTTAGAATGGAGTTCCAATTCCAACCTTGAAACTACTCCATGTCAGGTGGTCAGCGTAGAATGATACCACATGTACTATTTTTTACACTAGGTACACCCAATTTCGATATTATTACATTTATTACAATTCGAACAATTATAACATGAACTATACGACATTCTTACACAAATCGACCTAGTCCTATGGCAAGCTCAATTAGCTCTACACCGTCGGATATAATGCACACTTTTGTTTGAATTTGCGTTATTTGGTCGGCGTATTACAAAGCCTTTGACAAATGCCGCACTACCGATACCGCCCTGCAAATAGTAGGTACCGAGGCCGTGTGACGGGCAGTACAAACTTAAAATAAAGTTAGATCTAGAATATTGTTTTAACTTATTTTAAATAATGTTTTGCAGTTTAAAAAAACTATTCTTAAACGTCCGGTGATCTGAGAATCCGATAAATCTAATTAAGGGTGTTCTCATCGGAAGATCAGCGCTGGCTCACGCCAGCAACATGCTGAGATGAGACCATTTCGTGGCACCTTTTCTTTTTCTTTTGTGTACTGTCTTATTTACTTCTGTGTGTCATGAATAAATTATTTTCTATTTCGATTTCTATTTTCTTTAAGGCTCCCTGTATACGAATTCAACTTATTCAACCAAACAGTAGAAAAAATAATATTTTAAATTGCCCGTGGTCTCAGTATGTTCGAACGAAAAGAGCGCGCGCGCATGAGGGGCCTTTATGTTCGGAGCTGGGTGCTACGATAATAGACCATATTTAGTTCGTATAAAAGCTATAACAGCTTGCTGATATTTAATCAGCGCTTGAAGCGGTAACCCGTTCCTGGGTTTTTATATTGGTAAGCGCTAACCGGAATTAATTCAAATGAAGCGGTTAATATCGGTTAACCGGTAAGTGAATAATAAGGTTACCGAAATGAAGGGGTTTTTGGAACCCAGCCTTAAAATACCCCGGGGTTTTAAACGGGTTAGGGTAAGCGGGTCCGGTCCCTGATCATAGGTCGAATTCCACCTCATCGCTACGTCTTGTTTCAATTTCAGTTGTTCTATTCCCATGGTCTCTTGCAGCTCCTTGTGTTTCCTCGCTCCAGAGCACTGCGGTTGAAATACTCAATCACAGCTTTGACTCTGGTTACTGTTCCTCCTATGGAGGCCAGGCTTGCTTGCATCACCAAATTTAGACTATGGGCAAAACAAGGAATACTTCGCCAGTTTCCCAGACGTACAGCATCGAGCATGTTTGCTGCATTATCGCTAACTATGACACCGACGTAGCCGTCAATGTTCCACTCTCTAAATTTTTCCGTGAAAAAATCCTGCAGATTGGCTGCAGTGTGCCTCTCTTAAAACTCCATGCAGCCTATCATAACGGTACAGATCCGGTCAGTTTCTTCATTGATAAAATGTGCTGTGATGGCGATATAGCCATCACCGACTGTTGAAGTCCAACCGTCGGTGGTGACGCATATTGCCTTGGCCTTCGACAGTTGTTGTTTAGCGGCATCCACCATTTTGCCGTACACTTTTGGCAGTAAGCTTTCGGATAATGTCTTTCGGGTGGGTGTAACCTGGATTCAGCATTTCCACGAACTTACGGAATTCAATCTCGTCGACCATACGTAATGCATGATATCCCTTTGCTATCATCCTAACCAGTTGCTCGTTGAGTTCCTGCATCTTTTTTAGGGGCAATGGCTTTCTTACATTCACGTAGTTTTCCATTGTGTGTGGTATTGTTCTACTGCTCCTAGGAGTTATCGCTGGTTGGACGGTTTGGTTCTGGGCTTATATTGGCTAGAAAGAGAGGCAAAAAGCAAAATTGTAAATTGTAACTTTATAAAGCGCGACCTAGGATTTCGTTTAGGGGGGGCATTGACTTGATATTATTATTATTATTGACTTGTGATATGACTGATATGATCGTACTTTATACAGAAATCTATTTTTTCAACCGATAAAAAACAGACTCTAGGGATACCTAGGTCCAGTGTCGGGGGTATGCCCCCATTGCCACAACATATTTTGCATTTATTGCCGTATTTCGTACTGTATTAAAATAAATAAACGTAAATACCTACATCATTGCAGATTGCGCTTCAATGCTCTCAAAGCATGCAGATAGTTATCATATGCAGACATTTGTCACGTTTATTGCCACTTTAATTTGAAAAATGTGTCTTTCTCTGTAAAATAAATCTCACAAGCAGCTGTCATAACAGGCGCGATAGTTCTCTTTTGGAAACAGCAATGAATTACTGTAAGTTTTTTTATCCCGGAGGAAATAATACTAGTAAAATGCCTAGGTATTACCATAACTTTAATTAAAAGGGTTAAACTTACGTGTATTTATTCACTACGCGCGACTTGTTTCAGAGAGCCTAGGTCTCCATTATCAAGCTTTGATCTCGCGTTCACGCCTGACTTGCGATCGCAGCGCGTACTCGATACTGTAAATACTTAACGTAGGTATACGTAGTACACGAAAATAAAACTATGAAAACGGATAAACTCGCGTATATTAACTAACTTTAACTTAATTTCGACGTTTCGAACACTTTACAGGGTTCGTGGTCTGCGGATGACTGACAATGGAGGAAATTTGATAGATCTACCTTCATCAAAATAAGAAAGTTTATCCGTTTTCATAGTTTTATTTCATGTGTAATCCTTGCGGTAACCAAAGGAAATATTAGTACACGGAGTTTAAGCAAGTAATTATACGATACGACAATATGAGGACAGTGACTTATCTGAAAAGGTCCAGAATAGTAAATTACAGCAGACGCCGAGAAATGAAACTTAGCAGGCTGTAATACGAGATACAAAGCCTGCTACTTTTGATTTGACAGGCGAAGCAAGAACATTGCTTTGTTCTAACTTGTAATGAAATTGCTGTATTTCCTTACATTTATATACGGAGTATAATTCTCTTTTTCTATTATTTTGGATATTTTCTTGTACTTTTGAAATGTTTGAGTGAATTTTCCATTCAGTATGCAGATTTTTTTATTACATTTGATGTCATATCTGCTTAAACTTAATTTGGTCAAGTTGGGGCGGTAAAATGTGCGCAGACAGTTGTAATCTGCAACATTACAGAGCTCTTGTGTCTTGATTTGACTTGGATCTAATATGATAAGATGTACGTACTCCATTTTCCTTCGACGGTATACAGTTAAAAAACTCTAGAGAGTCCAACGTAATCAAAAGTCAAACGCCCTTTACTAAATATAGGATTACCAATTATTGCAATCGCAATCCAGCACGGGAATGCCGCCTGCGTGGTGGGCACCTTGCCGATGGGGCCAAATTAAAATTTATACGATTAATTTATATTTGTAGTTAGTGTTAAAATAACACTAACTTTAGTTTCATATTTTGTAGTTAGTTTTATTTTTAATTAGTCTTAATTCTTATTATGTTTTTGTAATTATTGTGTTATCTTATTGAGGAATAAATTATATTCTCAAATATAGCCTAGGATTAGACCTACGTCGAGAAGAGCACTGTCTAGGCCAAGGCCTTATGATTTCTGTATAGTATATTTTAATATTTAGTATACTATTTATAGTGGTAAAGTAATGTTGAGAGCTGCTTTTTCCATGGCTACGAACAAATAAAACATGGAAGCCGCACGCCATAGTAAATTGCCTTTCAAAAACGGTCCTGAATTTTAGTTGACAAATGTCACCCCCTCTTTAATGCATCACGGCAAAGAATTTCAATGTCAACCTATAAAAACTTAAACCGCCATTTAAAAATAGTTGTGATTGTTGCATCAAACTTTTGATTGGCTATATTCTATAAACATTTGTCAAAGGTGTTGCGCCGAAATATGCGCGGTGTTAAGAAAAGCACTATGTCCTGCCCATCTTGGCACAATTGAACAATTGATTTTGGGGGCATTTTTGAGCTGGTGTTAGACGTCCATGTTATATATGGTCGCAGTTCCATGGACGATTTTCTGCAACGAATTTTAGAATGATCCGACATACTTACTTCGAAAGAACTCCATTTTGTATAATCCTTTGGGAATACAACGCTCATTCAACAGCTAAAAGGTTCCAAACCAATTCCAAGTAGAACTTTGTTTGTTTTGTGTTTCACTTCCTGATTTATATTTACTGTTGAGGTAAACAAAAACAACAACCTATTTTAGGATGGCTCGCAGTAGACTGTGACCAAAAATATCTCGTGTAGAATTAAGGAAATAACTGTGATATTCATGAAGGAAACCGCCTTGCTATCAGCGCTGTGTCAGCGCTGCGGCAGCGTCGAGCCTAAAAATGGTATTCACTAATGCACTTTAAACGACACTAGCGCTCGGCGACGAATGCGGCGTGAGCTGGAACTACACTGCGTCAAGAGTTACCGCCTACAGTTCGACGACGAGCTGTTTTCTACGTTAGTGAATACCGTTTTTCGCAGCGCTGCGCTCGACGTCGAAGTGCAGGCTGTCTCGTCGTCGAGCTCGTTGACGAAAGCAGCGTCGAATGTGTGAATAAGAGAATAGCATAGCATGAGACAATTTTATGCCAATCGACTCAAAAAAATGGAATTCTTTACTGGTACATGTGTTTCCGCATATCTATAAGTTGGGACTCTTTAAACGCAGCGTGAAGAAGCATAGCGGGCCAGCAAGGCGGTGACAACTGACAGGTTACTTCTGGTCTCCTGTTCGTTGCCGCCGCGATCTGGGCTCTACTTTTCACTTACGATCAGGTGGAGTGGAGCCACTTTGTTGTGCCAATAAAAAAAATAAAAAAAACACTAGTTTTCCTTGAAAATACCGCAAACATAGCATGCAACAGGGCGTTTAGTAAAGGAAAAATGCCATTATTTTATTTTGACATTTCAAATTATGATTTTAATTTTATATACGATAATGATTTTGACATTAATTACAAATTTGCTAAATTTATTAATGTAGAGATGGGACCGTAGGGCGCGTCGATGAATCAAACCAGGGGGACTTGGTCAGTAGAAAATGTATTAGACTTAGTGTCTTAAGGAGGTTTACAACAGATCTCAAAAAAGGCAACACTGCTCGAGTGCGAGCGCCGACCCACGAACGCAGGAGCAGCTCCCTCAGCACGAACACCGCAGGTTCTAATATTCAGTCATCAAGTCTTCGAGTATCATACCGAAGCACAAGTACATCAGAGTAGCGAGGTTTCCTAATATTGGACCGTGTTAGCCAAGTACAATATTCTTCCTCACATAAAATTTTACTCAACTACAGTATTCTAAGGTAAACAAACGATACCGCGATCTATCTCGACGCCAGCGCCATCTCTTGACGCGCGGACGCACTGCGGCGGCGCGGACGGCCTGGTAGTGACTTTAAATGTATGGGACGGATGATTCAGGAGAATTATTTAATGTTTATTGTTACAACTCTCCCCTTCAGTTCCGTAGAAGCGTTCCGATTCACGGAACTGGATTAGATCTTTAGTGTTTCCTTGGCCGGCCTCGTCCTCTTCTAGCAACCGGAGCGGCTGGTTTCCGTGGACGGCCTCTTTTCCGAAGGGGTTGTACGGGGCTTGGTAGCGTCTGGTGACCTCCCATATATGGTTCTCAAGCGGAGGCCTAGTGCAGTAGATCATCTACTTGAGAAATCGGGTACGGATCGGGAACCGTGATGGCGTTGAGCCTGCGGTAGTCTACGTAAACTCGAGTGTCCCCATTTGGTTTAGGAACAAGGACCACCGGTGCTGCCCACGGGGTCTGCTGCGGCTCTATAATACCCTCATTCAACATTTTGTCAAGCACCTTCCGTAGTAGTTCCTTTCGAGGTAGCGAGAGTCGGTAAGGAGGTGTCGTGGTTGGTCTATGCTCTGATGTCTCTATACAGTGTTCAACATGCTTGGCAGGCTGCGGCTTAGGTAAGAATACATCTTCGTATTTGTCAAGCATCTGGTGTAGCATTTCTTCCTGTTGGCCTTCCATCACGCTTCTGCTAACGTCCACAGAGTCAATGCTGACATTTTTGTACGTTCCACTCCCTGGGAACAGATCCTGCAAGTGTGGAGGGAGCACTGTGTCGTCTTGCTCTATGTTGACTTCGGCATCCCCTAGCATGTAGTCCCAGTGAGGCAAGTAACCATCGAACGTTTTATATCTCCTATCCGTGATTGTATCCTCCAGCCGACGCAGCCGATATGGAGCTCCGTTGGTTCCCTTCTGGACTTTTGCAACTTGGTTCTCCGTGTCGTCGACCTCACGAACAGTAGCACGTATCTTCTGCTGGAGGGCTACGTGGGAGTCTCCTCCCCTTAGGCTAAGGGTGTTATGAGCCACCCCTAAACTGGCTTGCTTTCCCGAGTCGAATCTGAAGAAATCCTCTTCGTACAACTCATGGATCTCGTCAGAAGTGTCCATGAACCACCACGTGAATTGTGGGAGACAAGGCATCATTAGGGAATCTCGAATGAACCCGGCCCCCAAGAGTGTACGATTCGTTCTGGCCTCTGGTAGGACCACCATTACGGTAGGTATGATCCGTCCTCCAAGCGTGATCTCTACTCTTACTTTAAGGACCGTTTTAGTTTTCGGGAACCCATCAGCTTGCGTAAAATTCACGGTCTCTTCGGTAAATCGATACCCTCGTTTCTTGAGTTGGCAATAAAGCTCGTAAGAAGCCATGCATGACTTCGCACAGGTGTCCACATGTGCATAGCCGTGAATGCCACCGATAGTGATGCATACACAGGGTCTCGGTCGCTCGTCCAGGTCGTCACCTAGTGCACAAAAGCTTAAATCCTCCTTCTTAACATCTTGATTGCGGGGTTTCTTCGAACACGTAGGGCAACTTGTGCGTACCACCCCAGGTGCACCACAACCGTAGCAAGAAATCTTAGGCGCTGATGGTGATGGCATCTGTGTCGCTGCCTGTGACTTAGTTGATTGTATTGCCTGAGACGTCGCAGTTGCTGCTGTAGGAGTTTTCCCTTCTGCAAACTTCTTTTTCCTACAAACGTCTACGGAGTGGCCAGGGTTCTTGCAAAAACTGCAGCGGAGGCGCCCCTTCGTCGCTGGTTGCGGTTTGGTGTCGAACAGCTCCTCTGCGCTTTGTGCGGCCTTCAGGAGATCGCCGAAGGACTTGACGCTTTCCCGTGACACCTTCTCCCTTATTTTCTTATGCAATGTCCCGTATATCATATCTAATTTCACAGATTCGGGAAGCGCTGGTGCCGGCAACTGGGTGAGTAGGTCTCTGTAAGCTCGTTTTCCTTTTGATGAGTGGAAATAAGCTCCTGGTAAATCATTGGCGCAGGCTTCTTGGGTGCGAAAGCTCGATGGAGTCGATCTTTGAAGTCGTTCCAAGTGCTGATCCCTTCTGAGACGCCATTCCACCATACTGCCGCCTCATCCTTCAGCACAACCGCTAAACTGTTAGGCGCGTCCTCGTCACTCATTTTTTCCACCCGCTTGTAGCACGATGCCGCCGTCAGGAACGTTTTTACCTTTGTCGCATCTCTTTCGCCATCATAGTTAAACGTTGCGGTGGCAATAGATGTCGCAACCGTAGACTCCGGGATCCGAGCCTTTGATATGGCCCCAATCAGCTGCTGGAGTTGTTCTTGAGTCATGTTGACAGCCATGTTTTCCTTAAATTTTCTATTGGCGATTGGTGTTGGCTTGATTCTCGTTGATGTCACACGCCCCGACTTCGTTACAAGAAATCCAAGATTCGTCGAAGTGCTCCCGTTGGACGCCAGATTGTAGAGGTGGGACCGTAGGGCGCGTCGATGAATTAAACCAGGGGGACTTGGTCAGTAGAAAATGTATTAGACTTAGTATCTTAAGGAGGTTTACAACAGATCTCAAAAAAGGCAACACTGCTCGAGTGCGAGCGCCGACCCACGAACGCAGGAGCAGCTCCCTCAGCACGAACACCGCAGGTTCTAATATTCAGTCATCAAGTCTTCGAGTATCATACCGAAGCACAAGTACATCAGAGTAGCGAGGTTTCCTAATATTGGACCGTGTTAGCCAAGTACAATATTCTTCCTCACATAAAATTTTACTCAACTACAGTATTCTAAGGTAAACAAACGATACCGCGATCTATCTCGACGCCAGCGCCATCTCTTGACGCGCGGACGCACTGCGGCGGCGCGGACGGCCTGGTAGTGACTTTAAATGTATGGGACGGATGATTCGGGAGAATTATTTAATGTTTATTGTTACAACTCTCCCCTTCAGTTCCGTAGAAGCGTTCCGATTGACGGAACTGGATTAGATCTTTAGTGTTTCCTTGGCCGGCCTCGTCCTCTTCTAGCAACCGTAGCGGCTGGTTTCCGTGGACGGCCTCTTTTCCGAAGGGGTTGTACGGGGCTTGGTAGCGTCTGGTCACCTCCCATATATGGTTCTAAAGCGGAGGCCTAGTGCAGTAGATCATCTACTCGAGAAATCGGGTACGGATCGGGAACCGTGATGGCGTTGAGCCTGCGGTAGTCTACGCAAACTCGAGTGTCCCCATTTGGTTTAGGAACAAGGACCACCGGTACTGCCCAAGGGGTCTGCTGCGGCTCTATAATACCCTCATTCAACATTTTGTCAAGCACCTTCCGTAGTAGTTCCTTTCGAGGTAGCGAGAGTCGGTAAGGAGGTGTCGTGGTTGGTCTATGCTCTGATGTCTCAATACAGTGTTCAACATGCTTGGCAGGCTGCGGCTTAGGTAAGAATACATCTTCGTATTTGTCAAGCATCTGGTGTAGCATTTCTTCCTGTTGGCCTTCCATCACGCTTCTGCTAACGTCCACAGAGTCAATGCTGACATTTTTGTACGTTCCACTCCCTGGGAACAGATCCTGCAAGTGTGGAGGGAGCACTGTGTCGTCTTGCTCTATGTTGACTTAGGCATCCCCTAGCATGTAGTCCCAGTGAGGCAAGTAACCATCGAACGTTTTATATCTCCTATCCGTGATTGTATCCTCCAGCCGACGCAGCCGATATGGAGCTCCGTTGGCTCCCTTCTGGACTTTTGCAACTTGGTTCTCCGTGTCGTCGACTTCACGAACAGTAGCACGTATCTTCTGCTGGAGGGCTACGTGGGAGTCTCCTCCCCTTAGGCTAAGGGTGTTATGAGCCACCCCTAAACTGGCTTGCTTTCCCGAGTCGAATCTGAAGAAATCCTCTTCGTACAACTCATGGATCTCGTCAGAAGTGTCCATGAACCACCACGTGAATTGTGGGAGACAAGGCATCATTAGGGAATCTCGAATGAACCCGGCCCCCAAGAGTGTACGATTCGTTCTGGCCTCTGGTAGGACCACCATTACGGTAGGTATGATCCGTCCTCCAAGCGTGATCTCTACTCTTACTTTAAGGACCGTTTTAGTTTTCGGGAACCCATCAGCTTGCGTAAAATTCACGGTCTCTTCGGTAAATCGATACCCTCGTTTCTTGAGTTGGCAATAAAGCTCGTAAGAAGCCATGCATGACTTCGCACAGGTGTCCACATGTGCATAGCCGTGAATGCCACCGATAGTGATGCATACACAGGGTCTCGGTCGCTCGTCCAGGTCGTCACCTAGTGCACAAAAGCTTAAATCCTCCTTCTTAACATCTTGATTGCGGGGTTTCTTCGAACACGTAGGGCAACTTGTGCGTACCACCCCAGGTGCACCACAACCGTAGCAAGAAATCTTAGGCGCTGATGGTGATGGCATCTGTGTCGCTGCCTGTGACTTAGTTGATTGTATTGCCTGAGACGTCGCAGTTGCTGCTGTAGGAGTTTTCCCTTCTGCAAACTTCTTTTTCCTACAAACGTCTACGGAGTGGCCAGGGTTCTTGCAAAAACTGCAGCGGAGGCGCCCCTTCGTCGCTGGTTGCGGGTTGGTGTCGAACAGCTCCTCTGCGCTTTGTGCGGCCTTCAGGAGATCGCCGAAGGACTTGACGCTTTCCCGTGACACCTTCTCCTTTATTTTCTTATGCAATGTCCCGTATATCATATCTAATTTCACAGATTCGGGAAGCGCTGGTGCGGCAACTGGGTGAGTAGGTCCCTTTGTGCAGCAACAAAAGTCTCTGTAAGCTCGTTTTCCTTTTGATGAGTGGAAATAAGCTCCTGGTAAATCATTGGCGCAGGCTTCTTGGGTGCGAAAGCTCGATGGAGTCGATCTTTGAAGTCGTTCCAAGTGCTGATCCCTTCTGAGACGCCATTCCACCATACTGCCGCCTCATCCTTCAGCACAAGCGGTAAACTGTTGAGCGCGTCCTCGTCACTCATTTTTTCCACCCGCTTGTAGCACGATGCCGCCGTTAGGAACGTTTTTACCTTTGTCGCATCTCTTTCGCCATCATAGTTAAACGTTGCGGTGGCAAAAGATGTCGCAACCGTAGACTCCGGGATCCGAGCCTTTGATATGGCCCCAATCAGCTGCTGGAGTTGTTCTTGAGTCATGTTGACAGCCATGTTTTCCTTAAATTTTCTATTGGCGATCGGTGTTGGCTTGATTCTCGTTGATGTCACACGCCCCGACTTCGTTACAAGAAATCCAAGTTTCGTCGAAGTGCTCCCGTTGGACGCCAGATTGTAGAGGTGTCCGTAGGGCGCGTCGATTAATCAAACCAGGGGGACTTGGTCAGTAGAAAATGTATTAGACTTAGTGTCTTAAGGAGGTTTACAACAGATCTCAAAAAAGGCAACACTGCTCGAGTGCGAGCGCCGACCCACGAACGCAGGAGCAGCTCCCTCAGCACGAACACCGCAGGTTCTAATATTCAGTAACCAAGTCTCCGAGTATCATACCGAAGCACAAGTACATCAGAGGAGCGAGGTTTCCTAATATTAGACCGTGTTAGCCAAGTACAATATTCTTCCTCACATAAAATTTTAGGCTGACAGACTTTGGTAGTGACTTTAAACTTTAAAAACAAACGCAAGCGCGATCTACGATGTATGGGACGGATGATTCAGGAGAATTATTTAATGTTTATTGTTACATTAATATTATAACGCATTATATTGACATTCATTTTCCGGTTACGAAGTTTAGGTGTAAAAATAAATCGATGGTGCCATGCCATGGCTGAGTGATGAATTAGCCGAATTAATCAGGAAGCATAGCGATCTTCACGAAATGAGACGTCAATACCCTAACAACCTTATTCTGACAGAATGTATTGACCATTACTTCCACCTAATTAAGACTAAAACAATACAAGCCCGCCAAAAGTATATTGAAAATAGAATCACAGACAGTAATAATAAATCAAAAGAAATCTGGAAGATAGTAAATGAAGAAGTGGGAGTTAAGTCGAAATCTCAAAGCATTTCTTTACGCGACCCCATTACCAACCAAAAAATGAGACAGAGATATTCCGAATGCATTCAATTCCCATTTCCTCGGAGTCGCGAGTAAAAACGCCATAGAAAGTCGTATGTCGACATCTACTAGGTACCTACGCAATTTCGCCCTTCAGTCTACCTGTCATCATTCGTGATTATTTAGACGGAGCGTTACGCCATACGCTGAAGAAGAGTGGAACTGTCGACTCCTTTGACATTTCACCCAATCTTGTCTTATGCATATGGCCGGTTATTGGTGATGTACTTGTCGTGCTAATAAACCTTATGTTTGAAGATGGGACAATGCTGATATTTTGAAAAATACCAGGGTGTGTCCTGTCTTTAAGGGTAAGGAGACAGGTGCGACATCAATAACTATAGGCCTATCACAATTGTGCCAATTGTATCAAAAATGATTGAATCCATTTTGTCAGCTCAACTAATGTGTCACTTGGAATCAAACCACCTGCTAACGGACAATCAATTTGCGTACCGACAGAAAATGTCTACAACCACCGCGGCATACAGGATGTTTGATTGTATAGTGACTGGGTTGGATGACAAAAACAAGATGGCTGGAATATTGTGTGATCTGTCAAAGGCATTTGACGTAATTAGCCATGCATTCCTACTAAACAAATTGAAACTCTATGGCGTCCAAGATAATGCTCTTAAATTGTTCACGTGTTTTCTGTCGGGCCGCAAACAAGTCGTGAAACTGCTCACAGACTGCAAACAGCTACGATCTGACACGGGGTTCGTAAATGTCGGTATTCCGCAAGGCTCCGCCCTCGGAAACACTCTGTTCTTGCTGTACATAAACGACCTGCCGTCAAACATTGTAGCCGGTTTGTCTGTTTTGTTTGCGGACGACACAACTGTGTTGGTCAGTGCAAAATCTTACGATCAGCTAAGTTTGAAGATCAGCAATGCTTGTGAGCAGTTACAGGCATGGTTTTCTGCGAACGGCCTGCTATTAAATTGCTCCAAATCAAACATAATGCTGTTTTCTGGTCGAAAGACTCCATTACCTCCCTGTATTGCCAACAGTCCGCTACCACTTTGCGACGCGAGTAGATTCCTTGGGTTTATAGTCGACTCTAATCTAAACTGGAAGTGCCATGTCGATAATGTGTGCGAAAGGTTGGGTGGCGCTGCGTTTGCATTGCGAAAACTAAAACCGCTTATCTCGGGTGAAGCTCTAAAGCAGGTGTACTATGCTCATTTTCACTGCATCATGTCGTATGGCACACTCATCTGGGGTAATTCCACAGATGCTCGAAGAGTCCTCGTCGTGCAAAAAAGAGCTATTCGCACACTTGCTGGAGTGAAGCATAGACACCCCTGTAAAGAATTATTCATTTCGCAACGCATAATGACTCGCTACTCACAACACATGTTCGACATGTTAATGTTTGTGAGAAATAACATGTCCCAGTTTCCTCGAGTAAACTGCTCGGGGAAACTACTTCGAAACACGGGACGCCTGAGAACTGTTCCACGTCGCATGGCACTTTCAACGAGGAATCCACGAGTTATCGGCCTCACGTATTTTGAGCGCCTACCTGCCGATATAAGGCAAGAAACATCTGACGTAACATTTAAACGCAAATTGAGAAACCTTTTGTTAGAAAACCCTCTGTATTCTGTGAAAGAATACATGGAATTAAATTTATAATATTATTGTATTTTATTATTATTATTGACATTGTTTTTTTTTTTGTTGACAATCCTTATTGGGAGCTCATACCTACTTTAATTATTGTTTTGTGTACCTATTGACGATTCTTATTGGGAGATATTTTTTTGATACATATTCCTTTGTTCCAATTTTAATTTGTAATTTTTTATTGTTGTGGATTTATTTAGTAATTGACGTTAATTCATTGCATATCATTGATCATTGTATAAGTATTTTAATACTTACTTACTTTGTTTTATTTTTTATTTTTATTTCACTTGAGACAATCCTTATTGGGAGCTATAATTTTATTTTATTTTATTGCATTTTTTATTTGATTACTTTGTTATTATTATTATTTTTCATTGACGATCATGTTAGATATTCTAATATTTATATCGCTACAACTATGCATATTATGTCATTTTCTATACATGAAATATATGAATCTGAATCTGAATGAATCTGAATCATGGTAATATGCAAATATTTTGTTCAAAATATTAATACTATTTATAAGACATACAGTTTGTTTTTAATCGGCTTGTATTGGAATTTCCCTGATCATCCTATTATCATTGATTAAAAAAACTTTACATTGTTGTTAGATATTGGTTTAAAGAGACAACAACGTAAAACATTTAAAAAAATCGCCTATAATGTATGGAACCTAATTCGAGCTTCTTAATCATGACTTCTTATTTTATATCTACGGAGTCATTTACCGCTAAAGTTACAAGTTTCTTGGATTAGTTGAAAAATTTAGGGGTATTCCAATAAAATCTACAACAATTCCACTTGTACTAAAAATATTATTAAAAGATATTTGAAACCAGCATGTTTCTAGTATTTTGTATGAAAAAATCTACCCGTATGCATTGACCGTCAGTGTAGAAACATGTCTTATCATTATCAATAATGTGTATAGGTACTTAAACAATTTCGATCAGTTTGCATATTTTTTTCAACTATTTTAAAAGTCTCTTGTCTTCATTCTGACCATACTTGTAATGAATAACTAGCTTAACCCTTGCATTCAAATTTGTATGCAAGGGGGTCTACTTTTCTCTTGCAGCTGACTGTACATCCACCCTTAAAATTTATTGTATGTGGCTTAGTTTTTTTTGTGGGTGGTTTTGTACTTATCTTTCTCATTTTGTTGGAGGTAGATCTATCAATTTCCTCCATTGTCAGTCGCCCGCAGACCAAAAACCCTGTAAAGTGATCGAAACGTCGGGATGAAGTTAAATTTAATACGTGTGTTCATACGTTTTCATAGTTTTATTTCATCTGTAATCCTCGTGGTAACCGACGATAATATTAATTTTAAAAGAGTTTAATAAGGTGATCATTCAAACAAATAAGGGTTCCTTTTGTATCTTTTGATTAGGAACCGTAAAAAGGCAAAATCTTTTCTGTTTTGCCCTAAGGTTGACTGGTAGAGAATGCTCTGTGGCATTAAGTCCGCCTTTTGTACGATAAGATTTTCTTTTGTGCAATAAAGATTAAATAAGTAAATAAATAAAATCAATACTTATAGTTTCTCTGATCCCCAACAATTTCCGTGTGCCCCTAGTAAGTATCCCTAAGCCCACAGACGGAAATGGATATGGCGAAGCTGTAAGGCTATTAATTACAGCGGAACCCTAAATGGCACGACTAATCCGCCGTTGTTTGTTCCTCAGTAAACAACTGATTTGTTGGTCTATTTGGGGGTATATAACACGTCTATAGTTCAAGGTGACGTAATACCGGTACCCTAAAACTATCTAACGATAGTCCAATAGTGCAACTATGGTCCACAATTTAAATTCCTAATAAGCATCAGATGTCCCAAGATATTTATTTATTTATTATTAATCGTATTTATTATTAGTGCCTTAAGACGAAAGTCTACATCAATGTGTGTTACCAGTGATGAGTTGATGACTTACGGCGCCGAAACGTGGTCCTTCACCATCGGCCTCATCTCCAAACTCAGAGCTATGGAGAGGGCTATGCTTGGTGTTTCTCTGCGTGATCGAATCAGAAATGAGGAGATCCGTAGGCGAACTAAAGTTACTGACATAGCCCTCCGGATTAGCAAGCTGAAGTGGCAATGGGCAGGCCACATCGCACGCAGATGGTCGATGGGGTGAAAAGTGCTTGAGGGAGACCACGGCTAGGCAAACGCAGCGTAGGACGTCCACCCACAAGATGGACAGACGACCGTATGAAGGTCGCCGGGACACACTGAATGCAGGTCGCATCTAACCGGTACATGTGGAGGTCCAGAGGGTAGGCCTATGTTCAGCAGTGGACGTCTTATGGCTGAGATGATGATGATGATGATGTATCCTAATCTTCTTTTTGGCTTTGTCCAAGTTTTGTTTATTATTAATGAGGACTTTAATGTGACAAATACCTAAATCTAATGGAAGATATTCGATTAAGTTTTGGACTTGGGAGTGTTTGGACTACAATAAGGTGGTTTACGGTACCTACCTATTGCCACCATCACTTCAATAACTTGTTTCATGAGCAATATATCTTGTATGATGTATGATGTATTGTACCTAGATAACTAGGCAATAGAAAATTATTTTGTGTAATTTATTTCCCATCGTGTGTCAAGGAACCAAAATAAATAAGAAATTAAATTAAATTATATTTTTAGTTATTATGTCTCACGAAAATTTCAATTCAAACACAAATAAGGAAGGTTTTTTTAGGTTGACAAATTTGGGTTTATTAATACAGGTTGTCATTAAAATATGAGTAATAATCGTGTAAGCTTAAATAAAAAAAGCGATAAAGTACAAAAAAACACAAATTAGATTGAAGATGATAATATAAAGCCTAAAACAATTTTAGGTAGGTACCTACTTGTATTATTGTAGTTTATTGTACCTATTGTATTTCTTATAAATTATTTCCGCATTTGATACGATCCGTAAAATACACTGACACCTGAAAAGTCTCGACTATAAAGCAGCAGGAAACTTTTACAGGATTATTTTAAAAGAGAAAAGCTAGACTCAAAGGGTAGAAAATTAATTAGGCAATTTACCTGTTCAATTTCCTGAAAAAATTCAAACAATTCCGAGCGTTTGTAAAATAGTTTCCTAATTGCTTGCGGCTGGCAAAAGTTGGCTGAAGCCATCGATTACTACCCTCAGACTCCGTTTGAGACTCGCGAGCACAGAATTAGATTTGGATAGAAGAAACAAGTTCATTCATTTGTATGGCGGCCGAGCGTGTCAGATTTTGTATTGAAGTTGTTACTTGCCTATGATTTTAAATATGTCTCAGGCCCTTGAGTAGGTATTCATATTTTTTTGTGTTGTTGCAATTAATATTACTTAAGGCGGCATTATTAATGTTTTTGTTCACTTCAACTTACAAAATTTGACGCCCGAAAGCTGCAAGCTGCGATTAAAGACGGACAACTCAGTGGATTTCTCTGAGTTCATTTGACACGCTAAGTAGATAGGTTTGCTTGATCTATGGTATATATGACATCTGTGCTCGCGAGCTCTACACGTATGTAGGTTTAATCACGAGTATTTAGAGAAGTGGACGTGGAAATAGTGGATAAATGTGATTTTTTTTAACCACAAACGCTTAAACTTATGTTAATACACTGATAAAAATATTTACCAAAGTGACTTACGTTGGCTATATTACGAGGAAACTTTGATATATGTAACAAATGCTTGCTATCAAA
>JALPQI010007890.1:0-49867 GCA_025490895.1 Thaumatotibia leucotreta | reverse complement strand
GTAAATCCGTTAAGTATAGCGGCAATACGGGATTTTCTTGAAACCTTGCTATGGATACAAATTCCAAATTAACACTTTCCAAGAAAATGCAATGCATATTCGAATTCTCTGATATTTTTTCTCTTCATAATAACATCAGTGTTTGACTACTAAAGCACGCAGTAAACTTAATATCATTACAACGAAATAAAGCTTTTTGATCATGACCAGAGATCGGACAAATGTGCGTCATTGCTCGCAATAATATGGACATGACTCCAAAGTTGATTGAAAAATTAATCATTTAAGTAATCATTTTCAGAAAATTACCTATTTGACACCAGTAACTATGAAAACCTTTGTAAATAGTCACCTCAAAGCTTCGAAATCAAATTTCAAGAAATTATTCGTTTAATTATTCATTTAATCAAATTTTGAGTCATATTCATATTATCGCGAACAATGACGCACATTTGTCCGATCTCTGATCATGACACTCGTGACTACGCTTTTATTAAATTCTTTCGGTTCTCGATTAACCCTTAAATGCAAAGTGATGTATTATGCGTCATGTACTTTCAACCCTATTGACACATGTCAGAATTCAGATTTGAATAAATGTTTGTCAAGGTCATGCATTTGTTAAGGGTTAAATCTATAACGGGTTTATGTAATCGATTCTACTCGTGATGATTTCTATTGTTCGTCAGTCGTAATACTCGTAATATAATAGGTAAACGTATTTAAACATGTAACATTTTTTCTGATCAGAACAAGGAACTAAACAGGCCTGAAAAAGAGGGTAACTGAAGGATCCACGGAAAGAACATGTCTAGTCAATTCAAATTAAAGAAGGAAAAACCACCTTACTTTTAACAGAATATGGTGTGAATTTGCCCTGATTTTTTTAGGCATTGGACATGTATTTTTCCGTGGACCCTTCAACTATTTAGTATTTTTGGTCTGTTATCTTGTCGTTAAACCCTCTCCAACGGTTGAAGCCATGCGACTTAAACCAAATATCGTCTACAGGTGTTCATCGGTATCGTGCGGCCCACAGTCGAGACCTTCAAGAAGGAAAAGCAGCTAGAGCAGTTCCGCATGGAGTACCGCACCAGGCACTCCATAGACGGACAGATCATACAGTGCGAGCAGCGTATAGCGCTGGTGACTGGCTACATGACTGACGAGGTGCAGGGCGTCAATGCCATGAACTTCATGCATCGGGATGACGTGCGCTGGGTCATCATAGCTCTACGGGAGAGTGAGTACTAATGTTTTTCAGCTGAGAAAGAGCATTTCAATCGAATACCGTGTTTAGGCCATGAAGCTTGCTAGGTGGTCTAAGTAAGGTACGAGATTGAAAAGCTTGATTATAACACTATTGCGTACAACACTTTTTCTACGAGTCTATAAAAATAAGTAAACATATACAAATAATGAAATGCAATAAATACGGTGAACGAAGTATAGATCCTGAGGAGGCCGCTCGTTGATTTCTTTTTGCTGGCACGCGATTGGTCAAATTTATTACAGTTGCCTACAGCGCTGTATAATGAGTTCATTATATACTTAGTTGAGTTGCGAACCCGATGTTAATGCATATGATTATAATTTTGTGTACGTAATCGTAATTCAAACATTACAGTCGACGAAAGGAAAAAAAATCGTGTGGATACAAGAATTCATTTTTACGGCGTTTAACTCGTTAAAACTTAAGGGTTTTAGATTCTTTAAGACTCCCAATGAGCGTGTTTCACAACATGAATCCCGACCCGATTAAGACATGCTCATAAGGTTTAATCACAAATCGCTTGCCGCTTAACACACCATAATTATTGCCAATATACGTACCTACAGGTAGTGTTTAACTTGCTACTGCAGCGCCTCGGGCATGTTTGCGAAGGCTCGCGCGGTACGTTTCGACGCCACTAAGCCTTTGAGTTCGTATTTTTAGCATTAGAAAGCGGGTTGGCGATCGTAGTAGTATGTCCACTCCATTATGATTATGCTGCTGCTCATCATCAATCTTGAATAAATAATTGGTCGGTAACACTTCAAAAGTTTTTACCTGAAAAAAAAGTAAAATAAGTCTTAGCAAATATTTACGTAACAATTGTATATCATTAACGGTTATTTACTTTCCTTGTACTTTCATAATTCACAAATGTTGTAGAGGTTTAATCAATTATTCTGTTTAAGAAGACACATCTGGATTGTTTACCTTTTAAACTTATAATGCAAATATAGTTATTTATTATACAAGGGGGCAAAGTTGTTGTTTAACTGTCGTGCCAATATTGAGACCTGAGCTAGCGAAAGATTCCAAAATTGAGCCACGAGCGTAGCGAGTGGTTCAAAAACTGGAATCTTGAGCATTGCGAAGGTCTCAAGGCACGAGAGTTGAACAAACTTTGCCGCCAAGTGTAATACAACTTTTTTTCCCCTCACTATCGCGAGGAAATATGATTACAAATCTCATCCAAATGTAAATTAACTTAAAGAAACCATTTAAAACTCAATGTCGAAACGTATCGTAGAATTGAGTTACTTCTGGAATTTAAATATAGCCAATGGCTTACAAAGTCACCCATGAGACCGACCAATTTAACATGTGAGCTCCGATTGCGCATGTTTACTACGGTCATACAGATCCACTTATACTAGGCAAGGCAGTAGGGGGCGATAGGAATTAGAGAAATGTCAAATTACTTTATTCACAAGTGTGTAAAAAGCGTTTTTACCCGCTCGTATTAAAGGATAAACGAGCGCTTTACGAGCTAGTGAGGGGAAAATATAATTAATGATATAACAAGCTAAACAATAAGCTAAAGCTAAAACAAGTGTAGCAATGATCTTCTTATGCCATGCACTACTGTCAAAAACGTGTATTTATTTAAAGTCTAGCAATGCACCGAAGAAAAGTTTCCAAAATTGCGAATGTTCTCTTGGAAATACTACATAGGTCACTTGATGAGTTCTGCAATAAATTTATTTGTTTTTTTATTTCATTTGTAGATACCTATGTGGCTATTTGTTACAAAACTTACCTAGCCACTCACTTGCTTTGATTTTTGTGATAGACTATGTCTATGTAAGATAAGAGTGATGACATGTAACAAAAGCTACATGAAGCAAGTGAGTGGCTAGTGACCTATGTCATGGATCATTGTCAGATTTAGGATATCGTCATTCGGTGGACATACCTAAAGGTAAGGAATTCCTGTACTCATTTTGGGATAAAACAACTGACGGTACAACTAGGTTCCCCGGTCTATAGCCCTATGCAATCATATCGTAACATAGATTTATAAAAGCTGTTAACTTTTGACCACCGAGTGGACAACTTTTGTTTTTCCGGCTGACAATAACCCAAATAGCCCTGTCATATTCAAGAAAATAAGTCTTTCACCATAATTATAATGTTTTATTACCTGAAGCCAAAGATGAAAGTCTCATCCGTCTATTGATTTGACCTCAACATGCCACATTGACCTGATGTAGGTTAACTTACTGATAGTAGTGATAACTTCAAATTGATAAATTTAATTTAATTAAGTATATAATTAACAGATCGCCAAAATAAATCAACAAAATGGCGTCTACGTAGGGTTTTATTGGATTATTTTATCGGAGTTGCTGGGACACACACGACCAAATGGAACCCTATGCCACTCTAGAACCTTCTCAAAATGACAAGTAGTGAGATCTTTTTAGGGTTCCGTAGTAAACTACTACTCTTTTAGTTTCGCCATGCCGGTCTGTCCGTCTGTCCGCGGCATAGCTTAATAGTAGCAGTTAAGCAGTTCTAAAAATTTACAATTTGGTACAGATACCTATACATATTTTTCACGACGAAAAAATGATCTTTATCTCAGAACTACGAACTGGGTGAACAGATTTTGATGATTCTTTTTTTTATTTGAAAGCTAATGCTTCCGGATTAGTCTCATTTTTATTTGGTCCAGTTCTGACAATGGCATCTATGAGAAAATCGTTTAAGTCTTAAATTTACATTAAGCATGTGCGCGACAAATGGACGAATATTTTTTTTTGGTGTTTATTTTTTTTATAGCTGACAAGGTTATATTTGACCTGTAACATATTATTTATACTCTATATAAATCATTCTAAATTTCATGATAAGTAGTATTATTACCCACGGTTAACTGTTTTAGCATGATACACATGCAAAAAATATATACTTGTGTAAAATAGATATCATAACACAACTAGTATCTATTCATAGATACCACTTGTTTACCGTCTGTGCATCTGGCGCGTTATCACTTCATGGTAATTACTTTTGATAAACATTTTCTACATTTCCATTCCTTTGCATAACGACAAATTATAAGTACCTACCTACAAATCGCTTTATCATGTCCATGTCTAACCCCTGACACGAAGACTAAAACTAGTAACAACACGTATATCAGTCCAAGAAAACTTTCAGTTAAAAAAGAAAATCTGGCAGAAGTACCTTAAAATAATAAACAATCTAACAGAAAATCGTATCAAAAGCAACGCGCCTTCAACCGCGAATAATGAAAATCGTTAATTTCCGGGATTTGTCTCTGTCACTCTAGTGACACGTTCGTTAAAAAATCCCCGAAGGGACCCCGCAGCAAACTTAGGGGAAAAGTGGTTTTAGTCAAATCTCACGAAATTTTAGTATGGTATAGTTTGGGTCTCTTGAATATTCTTTTTAAGGGCAATAATCACACCAGTTGAAAATGTCCATACGTTAGCAAGCTTATACTATTGCAGTAGATAGAAAAAATGGGTAGAACATTGGATGGAAAAAAACTTACTTTGGTACAGAATATTTAGCAAAATAGTTTTAGTAGTGTCATAACATAACACTTACGGCAGGATGGGCGACGACGCTCGCCAGCATCTTACGTAGGCCTACTGGTTTCAACCGCAAGTGCGATAAATATGTAATTGTTTTTTAGGAAAGTTTCCTTGCATTGCGCTGGACATGGGACGGGGCCACCGGTATTGGGCACTTTTACCTAAGCCACTGTATCATAATCAACCTTTCAAGATACCTGCAACAAACATCGTTCAAGTATATTAGTTATATTACGCACATAGATGTTAGTGATATAACGAGTATTTTCCCGCAATAATTTAAGAAATGCCTTTTGTTTACTTACTTAGCGATCACTCGTGTCCGCCTACAGGCATATGCCGCTGTGAAACCGATAGTACCTACCTGTGTTAGATTGTATAGGATATGTAGATATACTAGATATATATTCATAAAACTAATACATATATACATTTAATTTTCGTTCAAGTACCTATCTCTACACATCTGTGTATAGGTACTTGATCGCTTGCTCGATTACAAATCGATCGCTTGCAAGATGAAAGAACCACAGTTCATAATTTACCGAAAATTTCGTGATGTACATACTTATACTAGGTTACTTATACAATTACACGTGGTCAGAGATGAATCAACAAAATTTTACTCAAATTAGCATGATCATACAGTACAGTGATAGTGTTCTGCACTACCCATAGGTAGCCCGTTACAACGTGCTTACATAGTTCTCATATGATTTTCGCAATTGAAACCAATTCCTATAAGTACTTCATATTCCCATTGACCTAAAATCATTTACATACAACTAGAAGGTTATAATACCCTTTCAATCAAAAAAAAAATGTCGTTAATTGTTAACTTCCTCCTTTTTTGAAGTTTCTAAATAAAATCACTACCCGTTTTGGAAACCTTGAAACGAATAAGTAAATTGTAAAAAATATAAACCAAATACAGAATTACTTACTGAAAAAATATAAATTGTTATTAAATATGAATAATTGTATTCCAGTGTACGACCAGCACCGTCTCTACGGCGAGTCGTGCTATCGCCTGATGATGAAGAACGGCCAGTTCATCTACATGAGGACCAGGGGCGCGCTTGAAGTAAATATAGATTATAATTTGAAGGATTTTTTTTAACATAAATTTGCCGTAAGCACCATCCGGAACCAAATAAATAACAGATCATGAGTTTCATCAAGAAACAGATATGATAAACACACAAATAACATGCCGCCGCCGCCGGAATTTGAACCCGGAACCTTCGGCTTCGTAGGCAGTGTCACTTCCAACATTTAATAACGGCAGTCTTAAATAATCAAAGAATTTAACGTATAAATTAAAGTTTGTCGAAAAAATAATTTTGGTGACTCACCCCCTTATTCATAAACGTTTCTTAACTTAACAAGCCGCTAATAATTGTTTGTCCCTTTTGCTCTTATGGACACATTGTTAAGACCTAAAGGGACAAATAATTATTAGCGGCTTGTTAAGTTAACAAAAGGGGTTCTTCAAAAGAGGAGTGTACAAGTTTTTATTGGGTCGGCAACGCGCATGTGACACCCCTGGGGTTGCAGGCGCCCATAGGCTACGGTGACTGCTTTCCATCAGGCGGGCCGTATGCTTGTTTGCCACCGACGTGGTATAAAAAAAAATAAACAAACGTTTATGAATAAGGGGGTTAACTAGCAGTTAAGCATCCTACTCGTTGTGAGCTAGCAGTTAAGCATCCTACTCGTTGTGAGCTATTCTCAAAAAGTTTGTGCATTTGGATCACGTCTTCTAAATTGATAGGCTGGTCGAGTCAATGATGCATAGCAAGATCCACCAAATTTCCCAAAATGTCCCAGAAAGTTTGTATGGAAGTAGGTATTCTTTTTAGTTACCAGATTCGTATACATTTTTGGTAACAAAAAAATGCTTCTTACAAACATTTTGCCGGGAAATGCTAGGAAGATGCTTATGATGACGATGAAGTATTACATTAGATAATTTTACATTCTTACCCTCGAAAAATATCGTCTTATTTTTTAGGTGGAGACCGGCACTAAAGCGGTTACCAGCTTCGTGTGCACAAACACAATGATGAACCCCGACGAAGGTCAGCACCTAATCAAGCTTATGAAGAAGAAGTTCACAATGCTCGTCAACAATAATCAAGATCCGCCACAGGAACCTGAAGTCACTGATGTGAGTATCATAAATACTATTAGCTACTATTTACTAGCCTATTTCGTTAACCAACAATGACTTTGAAAATTTTAAAATAACATTGCACACAAACGACGACTCAATACCAGTTGAAGATCCGAAGCAACTCGAGAAAGTAATCCTCCATTTGGTGACCAACTTGCCTTCGCCTCAGCCGGACGAGAAAGATGCCAGCCTCTCGCCTGAGAGAGACGGCCCCCACTTACATTTGGCCATAATACCGCCCCGCAAAGACCGGATCGTGATGGGAATAGAAAAAATATATACCGTCATAAAACACTTCAACAATCCCAACATAGATGACCATGACGATGTCAAGCGCATAAGAGCTTCAAGTGTAGACGCGGCCTCTCAATCCCAAACACCTATCCATTTCGAAAATGAATCTGATAGCATGCGCGTCACGCTACCAACGATATCAACTATCACCAATAAGCGCTACCGTTCTCAAAGTAACTTGGAAGAATACGGAGAAATATTTCAGAATCTGAAACCTGCTTTGTCAAATGCGGATGAGCAGATGGTACAAACACCGGCTTCTTTTGCTGAATATATTCAACAACAGCCAAACCGGCAGACCAAGTTCAATTTCACTAAAATAGATAAAGATTGTGAAATTGTAAGTCTTGAAGAACCAGGTTCTAGCTTCAGTAGCACTGGAACGAAACGACCAATGGATTCCTCGGTTGAGAATGATCTTATGAAAAAAAAGTCTGTTCAGAGTGAACCTGAGCACCCCGGGAATGGGCGCAGTTCTCCCACTTTAGAGAGTTTCTTCAATGACGCGAGTAAGTAAAATCTGCTACCGCAAACCCAACTCAATATAGTCAAAAATCACCAAATTCTAGCTTAGTAGTACCATAGTTGTAATACGACAAGGGCATGTAAATGGTGGATTTCATAATATAAAAATATCTCTGTAATATCAATATCCAAGGAGGAATCAGACATCAGTATGGAACAATTAGGCAACCATTTCCTTTTAATCATTAGCATGGAATAGTTTTACAGCCTAGATAAGTACAGTAAAAAGATAAAACAGTAGTTTATAGCAAATTTTGAAGTTTCTGGCGATGTCATAAACTCATAAGTTATTGCCAATAAATAAGTTACTTCTTATGAATGGTTGGCAGCAATGTTTATTATTTATTTATCAATTTTAATGAATATAGTTTAATGTTAAACCATTTCTGTTTTAGTTCTGACCACAGAAATTAACGATGTCCTGATACCTCTGGATGATACAATCGACCCATTTCCTGATCTCTTGGTAAGTTTCCTTATACACCATGGTTTACAAGTGGACATAAGACATGGATTATATGTATGTAGATATCTATGAAAACCAATTATTTAAATACTACTTTAATTATTTATCTGGGAGTTGGGTCGACGTCTTTGTGACAAAGGATCCGCGGTCTGGTGTGGTTCTGTAGGCTTATGGTGGTCCCGTGTTAAATCGTTTGTCGTTCTTGCAGTCAGGGTTCTAACAAGTATGTAAGTGCGAAAGTTATCCGTAGCACGATAAATAGATAAAACGGGACCATCATAAGCCACCTGTAGACTTATGATGGTACCGTATTTAATAGTTTGTAGTTGTTGCCGTCAGGTTCTAACAAGTATGTAAATGCGAAAGTGATGCGTAGCACGATAAATAGATAAAACGGGACCATCATAAGCCACCTGGTTCAACAGATATCCTTGACAATCCAGTGTGGCAACCATGCCATGCATACAAACGTTTCCGTTTGGACCAGCATAGGCCCGGGTCAGTACTTTTACTTATGTTAGTAATTTTAGTTTATGTTTAATGTGATTCAAATTTTATTTTACAGATATCTCAGGACGTACAAGATATATTGGGTGTCTTCGATCCCGACGAGCAACCCGAGCCAAATTAAAAACAAATGTTTAGCCTAGCTGTGACATAACGAGATCTCCTGTAAATATGATGCCTTTTACACATGAAAATATACTTCCCGTGAAAGGTAATATGAAACCGATAAATACAGGTCTTAGAGCAAGCTATTTCAGTTTAAATTAGCTTTATGATCGTATCTCATTCAAAAATGTTACGTTTATCCGTTCGGATATGTACCATAAATAAGACACAACAACCCCTCGTTTGGGGTTGGTGAGATATCAGTAGAAATGGATTTTGAATTCAAAATATGAATTGATTCAATTGAGTTCAATATCTGTACGGATACTTATCAAACACAGACGAAGGGTTAACAGCCTGTTTCACTATCATGGGATAAATATGTATATCCGTCAGATAAAACTGTAGTTATTCTTTTCCCCATACATGCAAAAGAAAATGTCACCTAACATTTATCTGACAGATATATGTATATATATATATATATATATATATATATGTATATATATATGTATATTACTCAGGGAAGAAGAAACAGGTCCCTAGCCTGACAGTGTAAACCTTCCATTTACTGTAAGAATTAGGTTGTCCCATTCTCGTGCGAGTGATGCAACTGCGAATTTTGTAACAATATTTCTAACTTATGTATTGCATGGCCTCTTATTACTCGTATCATCACACTTTATTTTTTTGTATAGCACTTACAATCTGTATGTATATACTATGTATGTTTATATCTGTATGTATGTACTATACTCCCTTATTCATAAAAATGCGTTTACTAGCTAATTTATGTTTTGTCTCGCTAATGTCTAATTAACAGATAAAGACAAACTAATGAATAACGATCAATTAGATGATGACGGTTTGATGGACGCTTATGAATAAGGGAAGGACATATATATAATATACCTATAATGCAGTTCGTCAGTAAAAAACAAAAAAGTGTAAAAAATATGGCTGACTTTTCATGTATTTGACATCTTTGACACATCGTGAAACACTTTGGCAGATATATTTTTACGTTAATACAAATAAATATCAATAATATTAATTAAAGATGTATGTGAACTCACTTGTTGTCTGAAAGTGCGTGATTATGAATTAATGGGAGTTTTTTTGTTTATTTACTTTTTTATTTTCTACTGAAGGACAGTATACGTATGACCACGTATTTCTACATTCACAGAAATAGTGAATCGCATTGGCCGGTACAAAGGTTTTCGAAGATAAACTTAGGTACCAACACACTGACGTGTGTAACTTGACCCCCAATCCATATTTGTGTAAATCAGAATAATTTACTGTTTTAGGTATACTAATGTATGAAGTTTGCTTATAATATAGGTACTTAACATCTCCGGTTGTTTCTACGGAAGAGAGATTAACTTTATTTAATTTTGTAAGTACGTAAGTGTGCTAACATTCCATATGCGAAACATATTTTACGGTAGGAACACACTGCTTCTTGCGAAACCGCTCAATTAAAAAATGATACCGTACCTTCACCAAATATAGTGTACCTACTGATAATATTTTCATAAATATGTATATATCCGAGTTCGTAACATTGCTTATTCCAAAACACAATTTTTTTACCTGACTGTACATTTCTACAAAGCCATTTTAATTAAGCAGGTATAAGTTGTGTTACTTGTTTTCTCGTATTTTTGTGTGCTTTTGCGAATTAATACTGACCGTAGTTTTAAGTCAAAGATCTCTAGAAATTTATATTTTATGTTCTCAGTCGTTCTATGAAAATATGTCTGCGCCACGACTTCATCTAATTACAAGGAGTCCTTCCATACATTATAATACATTATGAGAAATGTATCGCAGCGATTAGACTCAGACATATTTTTGGAGAATTATCCTTTTATTGGTTGCTGTGTTATTTGTATTATTTTAATAATTGTAGATAAATACAATAGTTCCGATTTGAGTAGAGAATCACTACATTAACTCGTAATTGAAATATTTATTACATGTACAGTCAACCAATTGGAACCCTAGGCCACTCAGGAACCATGTCAAAGTAACGTTATCAATCAGATTGTAAGACATTTCAAACGGCTTTTCATTTTGACATGGTTCTAGAGTGGGCTAGGGTTCCAATTGGTCGAGTGTACCTACATATGTATGGTGTATTTTTTATATATTTTATTAGCTATTCATTATTATGTATGTAAAATAATAATTCATACGTGGAGATATTATTAAATAAATAATCATGGATATATATTGACTCAAAATTACCTAATAGTGATTAATGACACCCTTTTAACCTATTTTTCTATTATATTAAAAACGAAGAGTTCAATGGAACTACAATTATATTTTTTTAAAATATAAAGAAGAACAATAATAGCAAAAATTTGAGATATACATTTTAAAGTAATTTTGACATAGACAATTCTTTTTAACATCGGGTGACCTGAAAATATTCGAAGACTAGAATATCCCTACCCGTACCTGTACCCTGTAGAATGTAGTTTTCATATTTAAATATTGGCTTCGCCATTTATTGTTTGTATAGCGATATTTACTTTAAATGTAAATTCTAAATAATATAAACGGGAGATGTATTTAACAAGTTCACCTCCTTTCAGAAACCAAGTTGTGAGTGGGAGCTTGGATGTTGAATTAACCGCACACACATGATATCAAACTGTTTGGAAGATTGTAACCTGGCAAGGCGGTGTAATAAAGAAATAAGCGTCTGTTAAAATAATTGAGTTGTAGGTATAACATAAGTAATAGTGCGGGTAGCTCTAGGCCTGTTTACGTGACGTTGAAAACTCATATTTTCTGCTAAATAAAATTACTCGATGTTGAATGTGTTAAAATATAGTTTTAAACATAGGGATACCTAGTAATACAGTTAAGTTAATGTGCATTAATCGTCGTTTAGATCTAAAATGATGTGAGTGTAAGTTTTATGTTAAGTTTAGGAGTAGGTATTTCACCAAATCATGTCGATAATCGTATTTTATGAGTTAAATGGCTTCAGACGGCAGTTTAGCGGTAGGTATTTCACCAAACCGTACGTATATGTGATGTTATCTGTGGAATGGGATCACAAAGGCTTATGGCGTTACGTTCGTACTGCGACCATGTAATAACGTGGACGTCTAACGCCAGAATGTCGCCAAAAACATTAATCGTTCAATTATTGTGCCAAAACGGGCAGGACATAGCGCTTTTCTTAACACCGCGCATAATATGTCGGCGCAACATAATTGACAAATACAAATAGAAATAGCCAATCAAAAGTTTAATGGACTAATCACAACTATTTTTAAATGGCGGCTTAAGTTTTTATGGGTTGATATTGGAATTAATTACCGTGGTGCATTGAAGAGGGGGTGACACTTGTCAACTAAAATTCAACGCCGTTTTTGAAAGGCAATTTAGTATGGCGTGCGGCTTCCGCGTTTTATTTGTTCGTAGCGTTCGTAAATTCGTTTCGTATACAAATACAAGGTCACGAGACGTAAGCACCATTGACAATGTGGTTCCTATGCCGAGATAACATCCCATAATAATATGTAGTAGGTATTTTATAAGTGAGTCAAATCGGCTGTAGTAAACATATAAACTATATCAACACATATTCATACTATACATGTTGCAAACGAAAGTGTGATAAGTATAGAATTTACGTTACATTACGTGCAAATTTACGTAACGTTGGCTATCTATACTAACCATGCAAAACATTCCTAGACTGAAAACCATTGATACGAGTAGCTATCCCGAGACCGAACCAACCAACATATATCACGAAGTATCTTCCTCAAGATGATCGCTTTTAATTTTATTAGGAAAAAAACATTCAACTAGTCAAGTTTTAAGGTCCAAACAATGATGGGCGAACATACTCTGAAAACATGCCTCGTCTAATCGACTCGACCCTTTCCATACATACATATTATATATTTATTTGTATGACATGAACGGGTAGGAATTAGACATAGACAGCAGATATTTTTGGAAAACCTTGGCATGATGTATGTACCTACTTACCTAGTGTGTTTGCGATAGTTATTTGGGTACTAATTAGTAATTACACTCTTGCCATAGCCATACGTGCGTGACGATACCTACCTACAATATAGATAAGGGCAATTTTGTTAAAGTAGATTGAACGTTTGGTTTGATACTGTAAACCCTTCTAACTATAAGCCAAAACTCTCAAAAGTTGTATCTTCATCTGTGTGTAGGTGTATTTCTTTTAGAAGCATACTATTGAATGTTGATGATAGACTTTAAAGATTATAGTACTTCTATCACTTATATATTGTAGCTAAGTTTTATAGTGACTAGTTATGGGTAATTAATTATGAAAGAACTGATTATCTAATTTTTATACATTTTGTAAATATCATTATTGTGTGACGTATTAAATGTAATGATTAGATTACGATTGCATTCAAAGTAACAAATAATTTTGTATTGAATGTCTTATATAAAATTATACGGCGGAAATTGGTTTTTCCAGCAATGTTTTATGTACTTCGCCGAAAATATCCTTACTTACCGTCCTACCGACCTTTGAAGTACGTAGCCAAGGTTTCTGCCAATGTGTTTAAAATTATGTAAATTATCACCTGTTGCAATAATGTTCAGAGGCATTTTGAGCATCTGAATGAGCGGTAGCCATGATGCCAATCGCCAACGCTCAGTAGCATATCAAAATATTCTCTCTTAGTCACTTTTTATTATTAGTGCGACAAAAACAGTTACGTCCAGTTCACGGCCTGCTTGTGAGCAGCAGCCTAAGTATTGAACTTTTTCGAAAGCGTGCTTAAATAATACAAGTTATTTATGATACAAATGTGGAAAGTACGCTTTTTTCAGGACAAGCGTCGGTGACTATGAAACACGAACGAAGCTAGTGTTTTAAAACCGACACGAGCTAGGAAAACGCCTACATTTCAACATGTGTACCATACATTTTACAATGCATTATGCGACGAAAACCAGACTATCTCGGCAGGGCCAACAAGTACTATGAAAATTAATTCCTGCAACGTGCGGAAAAGTATCACTTTCTGTGCATGAGTTTACCCTTAAAAAGAATACTTTCTGAGAATATGCATTGTAAAATAATTTTCTGAGTAGAGGCCTCATATAACTTAGAACTGTAGAACGTTATTTATTACGTGTAAGTAGCTTTAGTCTTATGTATAAACTTGTAGGTTGTAAGAATCCGAATGGGCTTAAAAGTTAAGCGTAGAGTGACATTGGTTATTTTTTACCTTTTGAACCCTTAGCTGCTAAAAACTCCCTAGGTATAAAAAATATATATATATGATGCCAACTTAAAGATAAATTGTTATTCGATGGATTTTCCTGTCGTTTAGCGTGAGTGGCATTTTTATACAGACATCAAATGCCATATTTTGCAGTCAAAAGGTTAAGAACTCTTTGTCAATGATCTCATACTTTCAATTGTATTAGGTACAACTAGATGGGGAAGATGATTCAAACAATCTTCAATCAATGATAGCGTACTGTGGTTTATCCGTACTTAGGCTTGATTTCACCAAATTGTTATTAGAGTAGGGTAAAATCACCAATAGATGAACAGTTAAGCAACTTTTCCAACTTTAAATATTTTTTTCTATATGATGTAACTCATATTCATCATTTTTTATTTTTTTATATGATTTCGTATTTAATTGAGTTTAGAATAAGTTATTTTCGTGCCTCGTATAAAACTTCAGTAATTTTATAAAAAATATTATATCAAAAAAGGACCCAAATTCACCAATAGTTGAACAAAGTGCCCTATCACTGAACAATTTGACCCCAATAGATGAACCAGCATAATTGCAATATAGCGAGACCAATATATGAACGCCAAAACTCCAATAGATGAATAGAGCATAGCGAAAACATTGATTTCTTAGATAAATTAATTGTATTTAACCTTAAGAACCTTTTTTTCATGAAATATAAACACGGTGTACATTGTGTAACAATCTGATCTCTAAGAAAAAAAGTTTAATTTTTCCCAAATTCAACCGTTCAATAAAATCAGTTGGTTCATGTTTTGGAGACCACATCAACGAAATGAACGAACTAAATTGATTCGAATTCATTTATTGGAATCCAACCCAAAAGATGAACCAGTAAATTTTCCTAGTTCACGTTTTGGACAGCGATTCCTGAGTTGAACAATCCCGTTTCCATACAAAAGTAAATTACTTTAAAACGTGTTACATGAAAAAAGGGTCGTTCATCTTTTGGTCTAAAAATCAACTACAAAACTGATTGTAATTATATATATAAATATTACATCTAGCTATTTTATTATAATTTACACAAGCATTTGAAAATTCGAGCCTTTGCCCAAAAGTTGACCGTCGTTCATCTTTTGGCCCGAACACACAATATTGGAACCATAACTTGACCAGCAAATATCTCATAAAATAAATAAAAAAAAACTATTCTTTATAATATACACAATAGAGATATTAGTCTAAAATCTATACTGAAGTGAATCAAGGAAATAAAAGCAATATTCGATTTTTTACGTAATTAAAAGCTTAAATTTTTGAGGGCTTTTCTTAATAAGGATCCCATATAAAACGCAATTTTGGCGCGAAGCGCAAACTCGACGACCGCTCACTGCCTCGTGCGTGGCTTAATTGTCTGGGAATTCGCATGCGACACTCGATATAGTGCTCCCGCGTATGAGAAAAATACTCCCAGGCGTGTAAAATTATTCCTGATTTAATTATTTACATTTTTAGACCTATCAGTCAACTTCTGGGTGGCAGTCATCTATTGGTGCTTTTACCCTATAAGTATAATTTAAACCTTTGTCTAGTGTATAAATAAAAAAGAATGAAATGTTAGGGCAAATATTCCTAAGGTCAATCACTTACACTACAAGATATATCATCATCTTGCTATTGGAAATTACTTATATTTGTTGTTCTTAAGTCTTGTTTTTGGTAGTTTTGGTACACAAAGTCGTAAAAGTATAGTTGATACCTATTCTAGGTTTTACGGCCACGTTAATACATTTTAGAACAAAAAAGAACCAAAATAATTATCATACATTTTAGCCTACGCTAGGTACTTCCGTGGTAAGTGGTAACTATGTATACCTACTTTGCAAACGAACTGGCGAAATCTGGATACACGATATTTCACCGATTTCGATATTTTAGCAAGTTCCACAAGTGTGGTGAAAAGAAACATTATTTCGGTAGTAGCGTACAAAATGGGGCTATGAATTGATTGCTCCGAACTAGCATTGCACCGATGAGAAGTTTGTTTGTTTGTTTTTGGCAATTTATATTTTACAAGCAATGTATATACAATGCCAAAACCATTGTATATGCATGCCTTTTAACGTATATTTTATGCCTTGTTTACTAAATTGTGAAATACAATATTATTCATGACACTTTATAAGTTCTCATGGAAACATTCTCAATGATAACTTACTCGTAAATTTGCGTGACAATTCTCGAGAAAGAAAATTTCCGAGTAGGTACATTCTCGCAATTTTGAGAATGTTTTGCAACTTGTACATTGGTACTCCCAACATGCGTACAATCCCTTCTTCGCTTTCTGACCAATGACCATGTGTGGTAAAAATATAGTACCTATTGCCAGCTCAGGATCTAGTCATCTTCTGACAATGACTAACCTCCCCATCTATTTTTAATGACTTGATTAGATATTTAAGTGTGTACCTATACCTACAAGCATACTCGGTATATAATATTTTCTCTATTTTTTGAACGTTATTCAGTACCTATACCTAATTGATAATAACGTGATGTAGTAGTTAGATTTAGGTATGCAAAAGGAATAACGACTGCTTTGATTAGAGTGAACTATGCAATATAGCGCCTACACATTGACGTTTTGCGTCTCTTTTTAATCCTAAAGAGAAAAAAAGGACAATGTACATGAGCACATGCTACGAACTAAAAAATGAGGCATAGGTTTAAAATAAACCGGTTGCCGGTCACCTTTAAAAAAGTACAAAAGGAAAAGTTCTAGATGCTACTATAAAAATAATTTTGCTATCACTTTTATATACCTAACTTCAGTATGACGAGTTCGCTGCCAGTAAAAATATCACATTTATTGAGGATTCGCGCGTTACAATACTCTAAGTACCTATAGCCATATCACCTTGTTTAGGCTGAGATTAATACATGGATGTGCTCAAAATTAGCCTGAATTCCTGTAAATATGAACCTGAAATTCTAAACATAAACTTGTAGATCCCAGTGTGTGGATGCCATAAAAATAACACATTGAATATATGATATAACTTTTGTCGATAGAGCCAAGTCGATTTATAAATTCTTAGATTAGTTAGGTGTTCACAGAAATTATAAGAACATAAGTTGTATGTACCTATTGTAAGTTTTTTATGTGTGCACTATTTAATCGTTTATGTCTAGCTTTACGTGACTTAACGTATGTAAAGAAATATCTTTAACACATTGAATATGTTAAATACATTTTTAATATTGTTATTATATATCCTTAGTTAGATATTAGGTGTAATACATGTGACATTTCCACTTAGACACACCCAGTTAAAAATTGTTTCAGTGCCATCTATTGTTAAAACTCCTGGAATGTAAATGTTTACACATTTTGTTCAGTAAATGGGAGGTGCAGTACTAGAATAAGTGTTGTGTAGATTGTATTCTATACTTATTTATACCTATCTCTTTGTTAAATGGTGCCATAAATGTGTTGAAAAAGATACTGCTTATATATTATGCTACTAATGTTTCACTGTCACATTATTTACCCGATAACTGTACGAGTAGTTACAGACAGTGACTAACACCGCATTCAATATTCATGTCTGTACTGTGGATATGCCTAAAATAGTACATTACGACACAAGTGCGAAAAACATGAAATTCGAAACGAGTGGCGATGTTAAAAACACGACCGACAGGGAGTGTTTTAAATCGACACGAGTTACTAATTTTGTTTTTGCACGTGTCTCGTACGATGTTTTTTAGTGCAGATGGCCCTCCGAAGTTTTGGACCTGACTTAAAAGGACACACTTCTCGCACTAGAGCCTAAAAAAGGCACCATCTGTACTAAAATATATATTAACCCCTCATTCATAAATATCTCCTACATGATCTGGACGTGCCTGTGTTCATTCGAATCGATCTAGATGGGTACCAAAAAATAATGTCCCAAAAAGTTCATAGAAAATTCGAGATTCTGTTACGCGACGCTAGTAAGTTCATACTTACCAAAAACATGACGTAATGGATTTTTTTAGGTGATTAGAAAACGCCCAAGCACGTACAGATCTGGGAAAAAAACAGGTTTTCGGGTTTTATTTAAACGCCCAAGAGCGAGAGGCGCAAACGATAAGAATAAGGGAATATGTTTAAGAATAAGGGAGTAATACTATAAACCAACCCCCTAAGTCCTGGCCACGACATTGATCAAAGGCGACCAGCGGCAAGCGAATCCATAAGTTGGAGCGAGATGCCAATATGGAAATTCCCTCTCGCACGTATAGTTTTCTGCTAAGCCGACCTCCTTAGACCAATGTCGTGGCCAGGTTTTTATCCTCTTATGAGTGAGTAAACATCTGTTAAATTACGGAAAAAAAATTGGCATTAAAGCTGCTAACTGGAATGTCCACAGAAGATAAAGCATGTTTTGTAATCTTTGTACCAGCCAACTAGATTTTAAGTTAATTAGGAACATGTTTTATTGATCGCGTTGCGTTTCTGTACTGAGTATGTGTAGGTATAACACAGGTTGGGCGACCTGGGAAATAATTTTCGGAATACCTACCAATTCATAAATTATAACACAGTCTGGTAAAAAAGTGTACTAAATCACCATGTGACAACACTCGTCTCGTTCTTTTCGACTTTGTAAGTACTTCATAAGTTTCATAACCATGTTGCCACTTTAATTTCTATTCTTTTTTGTCAATCTGTCACCTTCAACCGTTAATCTGCATGATATAGGGGTAGCAACAACGCGATTTTTCAAAAACTCTGTACACTATTGTTGCTTAAACCCAGTGAACAAGCCTATCACATAATTGCGAGCACTACTTCCCGTTCGTTTTATAATGTTTTACTATTTGCATATGTCAAAGAACAAGATTCTACTACTGTTTCCGATCACTACTATGTACAGGGTGGAAAGGGACGACGTTCCTTCCCGCTACCGACCGAGTCTACCAACCATTACGATGAACTTTCAGTATGGGACCAACATCGAAATATGTTTTTAAAAATGTAGCCCCTCATACAAAGTGAGTAATTAGTTCGAGTTCAATTGTATGGAAAAGTCAATTTTCCAGGTACGCTTTCGATGTTGGTCCCATACTGAAAGTTCATCGTAATCGTTGGTAGAGTCAGTCGGTAGCGGGAAGGAACGTCGTCCCTTTCCACCCTGTATAAATACACTACACATAATAAATATTAATATATTTTATCATTATTGTGTTAACATTAAAGTTTTGGATCTTATATAAATACGGTGCCAAATAAGTATTTCGTGCACGTCATCTGATAAAAAATTACCTAAAAAGTGTAAGCAATCACAGTTTATAAACACGGCTTTAGAAATACCGGATTTTTTCTGTCATTAACTAATATCATTTTCCCCAACTGGGGGAAAAGCGTCAAAATTGTAGTTTTATTTAAACGCCTCTATTGTCCTATTAGATACTACGTGCAAATACCATGTATACAGGGTGTAATCGTTAAGTGTGGCCACACTTATAAGGCCATAATTCCGTAAATATAACAGATATCAATAAACTTCCAACTGATATCGAAAGTGCATTACTCAACGAATAAAATTGCATTAATAACTTTTTCTAAATAGATGGAGTAATATTAAAAATACTATGTTAAAACGCTCCCATACATTTAGTAAGACAACTGGCCTTAAAAAACGTCGGGTGTCATAACAGATAAATCTGTTAGAGTTTCGTTATTTGTACGAATACATTGTAATAAAATAATAATACTACCGTTTATGAAATAATTAATCTAACATTTATTCCTAAATAAAAAAATATTCGTATTAAACTACTCTTTGAATGAACGTTTACGTAATAAATGTATGGAAGGGTTTGAAGTTAATATTTGAGATATTTCTGATTTTATTTTAAAAAAGTTATTAGTGTAATTTTACTCGTTGGGTAACGTACTTTTGATATCAGCTAGAAGTTTTCTGGTATCTGCTATATTTACGGAATTATGGCCTGGCAACACTTAACGATTACACCCTGTATGCACGTTTTATGTTATTCGAGAATTGATTTAATTGTCAGGATAATTAAATTGATTCTGCCAAAACCAGATTCGAGCTGGTATTTTCAGTCGTAGGAGGCTATATCCTTAATTATTTTGCAGCTAAAAAGCAACTGTACGTATTATATTGTCAAAGAGTTGAAGAAATGACTTAACAAAATAATATTTCAATAGAATTATATTTTATTTCATAATTTGCGATTAAATTAGAGTATATTTTTTTCTCTGTGGTTACGCTTTTACCCCGGTTAACCTTGGTTTATTTTTTTAATGACGTGCATGGAAACTAAATTATGCATATCGTGAGACTGAGTATTTTAGCGGTTATGTTCTGTAAGTTTAGCAGCTAGAGTTCCCAGTGGGGCGATCTTTGAACATTATTATAAAAATTAAGTAAAACGAAGTCTTTTTACATTTTCACTCTCTTCAGGCTGAAAAGGTGCATTTAGACCAAACGAGCTTTCGCTCATTCTATCCGCCACTCAGGCCACTCTACGAAATTAGTTTGTTACACAAAACGTGATTCGTCGAAATTCGATGATTTCGTAGAGTGGGGGACAGAATGAACGAATGTTCGTTTGGTCTAAATGCACCTTAAGGCCTGAGTGGCGAGCGTCGAGCTGAGTGCGTCCGGAGAGTCGGGCAGCGGCGCGTTGGGCGTCCATAGGGGGTCCATATTGGCACTTATACAATTTTTTCTTCGAATATTTTTACTAATACCGTTTCTTACTCATAATCATCATTATTCCGAAAATTTTTTATCATACTTTTTTTCTTACTAAAAATTATACTTCTACCTACAATGTTCATAACGATTTTTATTTCGAAATTTTATCCTCCTAAAGTCGTCAAGTAGATTAATCTATACTCATAAAGTTATTTGAAATAAATTGTTTATTTATAAACATTTTCCCATTAGGTTCACTCTGTTGTGGTATAATTCTTTTATGAATAACATAAACTATGTAGTCATAATGGGTTTTGTGCAGAAACTGTTGTGACATACTCAACTTTAGCATATTTCTTTGTGGCAGATTTCGATAATTTCGATGCTCCTATTTATGATGAGTCATAATCTGGATGTGCATAAAAAGTATAGGCATAGTTTGTTTTAGCATAACAGAGAAGGAATAATTAAAATCTCTCAATATAATCGAGGTAGTAGTAATATTCTATACGTTACTTACTGTGTTACTGAGCTGAGTACTTTCTAGGTTGCTAAAAAAAAATAACCTCGAAGACTAAGGCGGGAGCAAAGCTCCCGCCTTAGTCTTCTAACCTAACCTATCCGAGTCGGATCTGCCCCGGAAGGTTTTGTTCGCTCGCTTCGCTCGCTCACTGCAGAAATGTTCACCCTCACAGCAAATTCTGCCTGACGAAAAAGGCAAGTTTCGAACATGTGGCTACATGCCCAAAAAAAAAATGCAAATCTAATTTCTGTCTTATAACACTCTGCGTAATTAATGATATGCCAAGATAGTTTCGGACAAAAAAGTATTCGAAATATTGTTATTTAAGCCAAGTGATGTTTCTGTCTCATTAAGTTGATGCCAAAATAGATTATACCAAGTCTGTTATGTCCTAAGCGTTTCGGACAAAAAAAGTTTAGAGGGAAACCGTTTAGTACAGTACCTACTCTGCCACAACCTGATTTGTGCAGGTAGCTAGTTTACAGTAATAGTACGATTTATATTTAATTAAACAAAAATAATTCATACATAAAACCAGTACAGATAAAAATAAATACCTATAACATTAGAATATATAGCATAAAATAAGTATAGTGAAAAATTATATAAACATAAAAGTTAGTACTAAAAATATGTATGAAAAACGATATTATGAACATAAATAATTCTATGTGATGATGATTATGAACAAAGATTATTCTAAATACCGATCATTATGAAGTTAAATTATATAAGAAAAATTTTCGGAGTTCCAATAATCTAAGTTGCAATTTTATAAATACTTTGGCGCACCCTCCATAGGATTTAAACAGCAAGCCTTGTTCTCGCGCATACGTTTGTATGCCCAACTTTGTTTAACATGGACGCTCCGCCGCACGCCGCGATTGTGTATCTACTCGGGCCTTAGGCTGGTTCCAGTGTCACTTATATGTATTGCCGTCCGCGCGGATGCCTCCGCGCCAGTTTGAAACACGCCATCCGGGTCCGCGTGACACTGGAACCAGCCTTAAAATAAAGTTTGTTGTAGGATCCGATGGGTGGGTTACACCAAACCATCAGTCACGGTGAACGCATTAAACTACCGGCTAATTTACCTTACTTTTGCCAATAACAAGCTACCTACAATGATATATATTCATGCGTATGAATTTTTACTTATACCTAATAATTGAAAATTTCGATGTATCTGTAAATGTATGGAATGGACTAAAAATATCGTTATTTCATTGAAAGATACATTTTCCATTTAAGTTACTAAAGAGAAAGAAATAAGTGATCTGAGATTGTGTTCTTAAGGCTCACCTTAGAACCGACCGGGCCTGGATCGTTACGGCCACGATTAGGGTGCTTCTTATTTTTGCAATTTTGTAGGATGTTCGAACCAATAAAAAACCTCTTTGCTCTCCCGATCGCAAAATTCTATGGGGCACCCTCTCAATTTGTTATTTGATAAGTATTAAGCCATTTTTTTTTCAATTATTATAAACATAAATTAGAGGTCGCTACCGAAGTAATGAAAAAACGACTAATCATTTTGCCTTTCTTGAACTTCGTACTTCGGTAGCGACCCCTAATTTTTGTTTATAATAATTGAAAGAAAAACAAATATGGCTAACTTATCATTCTTATCAAATAACAAAATGAGAGGGTGCTCCATAGAATTATCAGTCGGGAGACCAAAGAGCTCTTTTATTGGTTCGAACATCCTACAAAATTGCAAAAAAAAGAAGCATCCTAGCCACGATACATACCGCTTTATAAAAATAATTATCTTACGCATTGTCCTAAACTCGTGTATTTTGTGAGCCATCCTTTAACACGCATATCCGGGCTTCCTGATGTAATTTTGGGATTGGGACAAGTACTACACCCATCTTACCTTCTGACACAGCCCAGTGTCTACATCACAGGTAAATGCTTCGTAACTGATATTGCCGTTTATAAGCTAGGTATTTTAGATTTCTACTAGGTAAGTGGGAACATTACGAGTACGACATCATAGTGGATACACTACTGCGATCGCCAATTCGATTGCCCAATTTGGCGATTATGCAACGCTTTAAGGCCTACCTCCTGGACTGAAATAGGCTTGATGATGTAATGTGTAGGAATATTATTAGGTATATGTATATGAGCAAAATTAAGTTCATAGTTTCAAAAATACCCCATAAGAATATTTTATGTTCTCAGCCGCGTCTAATTGCCACGACCTTGTCCTATCCATTAATTTTGTATTCAAATATAATCGAAGCTGTCAACACAAGAGAACGTACGGAAGACTAGGTACCTACTTAGGTCGTGGGACATTTTCTGATCAGAGAAATCTATTGCCGTAACAAGTTCGCATCAATAAGGGAAAATAAAAAAAAAAACATAATTTCCCCTTTCAAAACTAAACCGATCATACCCCTTAAATTGGCAGGATACCACATAAGGCACATATTTGTCGATCTACTTTTTGTATTTTTTAATAATTTGTGCTGTAGACGCAACAGCTTTATGCCTTTTTAACGGTTGAAACGAAATAAATTTAATATTAAGAACTTATTCTGTGTGAAACAGCCCGTGTTTAATATAATATTATAATTTTGTCGTTAGGTACTGTTATCAGATAGAATAATGGTCAAAAATTCAATCTTTGTTTAATATGCAATGTTTAAATGTTGTTTAAAATTTATTAAACGGTACAAATGATCATAAATTAAATTATAATTTTTATAATAAAATAATTTATTATAAAAATTATATACTTATTGAAATATTAAGAAATAATTTTAAATCACAAAACTTCCAAACAAAACACTGCAACACAGTCATTTTAATTACGATTGCATATTGAATTATATTCTAAGAACATATTTCCAGTAACTATGTAGAACGTATAGAGGAAAATTACACACCTTCTTGACTTGGAATTTAAATAACATAATTCTTATGTACTAATTACAAACCCAAAGGTTTACTTTTAGAGTTCGATGGTCAAAAAAAAAATACAGAATCATTAAAGTTTCGCCAGTTTTTCTATAATCGTCCGTCTGCAATTTTGCATTCCTGGTGGCTTATGATGGTCCCGTTTTATCTATTTATCGTGCTACGCATCACTTTCGCACTTACATACTTGTTAGAACCTGACGGCAACAACGACAAACGATTAAACAAGGTACCATCATAAGCCTACCGGAGGAGGCTAGGCGTACTTGTAGGTACTTGCAAAGCACGGAAATGTTTATCGTATAGCGCCAATGTGTTTTATTAGCTATTTCCCATTTCAGTTATATTTTATTTGGAACACCGAATCTAAACTTATCATTTATTATCAAGTAGGGACGCAATGAAATGTTCACCAAACTGCACACTGGGACTCTGTGGCACATTACATACATGTTACAGACATTTCTATTGATGTAATAAAACAAATAAATGAATAACAAATTAGTTTTATTTATTAACCAAACATTATTCTTCCTACCTGACAACACATTGAGATGATAATCGTATATTAAATAGGTAGGTATATACTTATTAGCGACTAGTATATCCAGTTTTATTTTATATTACTATCAATGTAGGTATGATAGCGTAGCTAATTATATAACTAAGTTAGCTACTTATGTATACATATTTATAATCTATTCGAATATCAAGGCATCTAAGATATACAGGCGTACCTTGTTGCAACATGTATTCATTTTCCGCACGGACATAATTTTTTCAACATAGCACAAATAAATTGAAAATAATTTAGGTAGTAAAGAAAGTTCAATCTAGACAATGTATTTTTCACACCACCTATTCGAATACCTCAGAATTCCACTTTAGAATCCCTCCCTACGGTCCGGATTCAATTGTGGAATCCGTCGCTCCATTCAGGATTCAATATACGCCCACGCCGGAAATATGCCATTTTGATCCCTTGTGACACAATCTACTATTAACTACCTTCATCCATTAAATATCTGATATTTTCACTATATTGGTCGATTGCAAAATAAATCTAAGTAACTGAAGGCCTTAAGGAAAATATGTAAAATTTACGTCACACGTATGGCCAACTTTCTTAACACAATGAAAATTATCGTGATTTTTGTTTTGATTTAGGGTTTAACTATGGATTTTTTTGTGCAATTGGCCCATTTACAGCGTCTTATACTATGTATCAGCACTTGCAGCCAAGGTACCTAATTACGTATAATATATATGGCTGAACCGAACGAATTAGGCCATTTTGCAAGCTACAGACGTTTGATACTGTACCTAGGTTGTGGATTAGCTGCTCTTGTAAACATTCTAACCTAAATCTCATTAAAACCAGCACAATAGGAAATATGTATAAGAGGGAGGTAAATAATTCTTAAAATTAAAACTATTAATGGCTGTACCTACAGTTATTTAAGAACCTATATTCTGTAGGTGGATAATATCGCCGATAATTACATACATTAATATTAGGTATATAGGTATCAAATATGTACATCTATATTATAAACTAGGTATACGTCGTCTAACTTTGCTTTCAAAAGCTCGTTACATTTAATGAATACGATGAATATAACTTTATGTATATAACAGAACATAAAAGTATTGCCATTTCTTCCCTTCAATACATAAATTAATTAGGCTGGGATTACACCTGTAAGGTGTTACGTAAAGCGTAGGGACGGAGCTATACTAAAGAACGTATGAGGTACATATCACTATATCATACCTTATTATTAGTCCCTACCACTTACGTATGAACTGATAGGTGTAATACCGGCCTCAAGTAGGTATCAGATTTTAGAACATTGACATGAAAATCGTACTTACAAATCGCCAAAACCGTTCTATGTCCGTTTATAGCGCTTACTTAATTGCAATAAAAGCTTACGTAGGCATAAAATGTCCTAATAGAATCTTCATTGTAATACATTGACAAACGCATGGAATCACGAACAATTTAATGATTTGTCAATAATTCTTGCATAGCCTCCTAAGGATATATAGGTACAGGAGAAACATACACAACTTGCCATTGAAATTTTTGCCTGCTCGGAAGGAAACAGATTTAATTTTACGAGTGAAAATGTTCTAATTTAATATATTTTTTTGTTCGATGCTAATTTAATAATTACTACAGGCTTTACGAGGATAGGCTTTTTTCGGTATAAACTTGGGACTAAACAAGATCTTTAGAATATTGATTGATTACAAAGCCAAAGGGAAAATATAGAGACTATAGGAAGACACAAAATATTGTTTAAAGGTAAATGTTTACTATATTAATAACTGTTTCTAGTTCATACGATCATTATAATGCATGATAACTAGATATTAATATGCTATTGATCTAGAACATATTATATTTCACAAAATAATACAAAGATTGCTAAGAACAGCGCGTTTGTGAGCTTCTATGTTAAGTAGGTATAGAATTAATCTACTAAACACTGACGAAGGTAATAGAGAGATTAGCATGAATAAAATATTGGTAGATATAGTTTATGAATAAAATTATGAATCCTCCATGATAATAGAATTACATAAGCTATCACTATCTATGTACATTATTATGCCTTGTTGTGTGACGAATAAGCCAGATCATTTCACGCATAATTCTTTTCTTGGAAAATACTTGACTATACTTCGAGAAATATTATTTGTCCGACTGTTATCTTACTTACGACCTTTTGTTTTGCGTTAACACTTACTAGACAATCAGCAGTCGAACACTTTTCTATTGTTAATGACGCAATGCAAAAGGTCGTAAGTAAGATAAGAGTCTGTCAAATAATATTTCCCGAACTATACCTAGTAGTTCATTGTTTGGTTTCACTCAATATTTTTAGTAAAAGATATTCTACAAGTGATTCTAGGGTTTTCATAAATTATGCCTGCAGTCTACGACTGCGTTAGTCCTGCGACTTTATGATTTTCATAAAAAGGTTGGAACAATTAGGAAAGCCTAAAATATTTTCATAGAATTAAATAACAAATTGTACCAGAGAGTAGTCCAAATCAAAGTGTTCAAGTCACACTTGACTAAAGATGTATTTTTAATTATTCACTTCAATTTATTATTCAATTATTGATATATTCATGTGTAATATTCGCAATAAAATAATCGTAATTCTTCAGAGGAATGACTTACTAACCTATGTAACTTTGTATTATTATATTCATTACCCATAACAAATGAACTTTTGTTATAACATTAACTATTATTTAAAGTAAAGCCATTATGATATGACTGTCAATAAACAAATTAATCTATCTAGTATGAGAATATCTATTTCTTATCAAATAATTACGAAATTATTTTTCCAATCAAAAACAAAATGCATGTAGACTTCACTGATGTTGCATGCTAGATCGACTTTACTCATAATTTAGGTCCCAACTAAGTTTAGAAATTAAGTTAAAAGCTAGTATCAATGTATGTTATCGTAGGTACCTACCATACAACTTATTTTATCTGATCATTCGAATTTTCAAGTAAGTAATTTGAGCATTCTTACCCCCTTTATTTATGAACTGCTCCTATATGTAGGTATGTATATGTATATACCTAGACAATACTTATCGGCATAAGTATCGTTTTTCCCTTTCTGTTTTAGTAATATGTCTATAAGACCGAAAAAGACAAACAATACTTATTGGCATGCTAAGATAGGAGACGTTTATGAATAAGGAGGATAGTATTTAATTTGTTATTTCTATATGGTTAATGATTATACTAAAATTATATTTATGCCATTTTTACGTTCATATAGAATGACACATATCACGAAATTGTTAAACTAAAAATGTCTGAATGATCTACGAGAATGTAATCATTATAATTTCTGTTGTGTTCCGAGTCTGCACGTGAAACATATTTATGTGTCCATTGCTGTCAGACGACTTCAGTTTCCGCACTGACTTTTATCGCTTAAATGGTACCTACCTACCTACTGAAGTTATAATGAGGTACCATGGCCTTGGCCCTTGAATATATACATAGATTATGCAATAACGACCAATCAGGGTCGCGTTTTATAAGGTTACAATTCACAATTTCGCTGTTTGCCTCTCTTTCTAGCCAATATGTGCGTGCGTTAGAGAGGCAAACAGCGAAATTGTAAATTGTAACTTTATAAAACGCGACCCTGTTGTTTTCAATTAGTGTTTTTTTTTTACAATAATTTTATATGGCAATGGCACTAGTTTTGAATTAAATAATTACTGCCTTGGCGAGTTACTAGTTATTGAAATAAAAACAGTTAGTTTTTCCAACAAATAACAGTTACCTACGTAGTGCGTTGTCTTTTTATTTCCGTTTCTGTACAGCTAACCTGAAACGGGAAAAAGTAATTTGTACCTTAAAATGATTATTTCAAAAGTCAATTCGGAATGTATGAAGAAATTTAAACCCTTGATTATTTTTCTAGTGACATTGACAGGAATAAAATTTTCGTAAACATCTGATTGTTTTGTAGCACCAAAAACGAGCCATAAACCTATCTCAACCTATCTCCAAAAACTATAAGAGATAATTTAATCAAACCAAAAATCATTGAAAGATTATATAAATACGAGTATACAAACGGAACGCTTACAGGTTCGTCAGGTCCGTGTGTCCGCCTGTCACAGCCGATTTACTCAGAACCTACAGGGTGTTTTTTTTAAGTGGAACAGTATAGAGAAATCGGAAATTATAGAAGATACAAGAAAGCTGTCTAAGGAGACATTAGGTATTTTTTTGAGAATGCCCTGTATCTTCTATAGTTTCCGATTTCCTCATACTGTCCCACTTAAAAAAAACAGTAGTTTCCGAGTAAATTGGCTGTGGCAGACGGACAGACGAATCTATAAGCGATCCGTTTTTGCCATTTTGGCTACGGAACCCTAAAAGTAAATAAAATAACTCTGCAGGGCTCACGTTCGCAAGTAGTTAGGGTCACCGTCGCTGGCGTGGACAACTATATATATATATATATATTACATAAAATGTGACCGGCACTCGCTTGAACTCCCATCGGATTCAGGCTGCTTCGACGAAAAAAAGCACAAAGAGACGGGTTTTGTACCTACCTCAGTTCACGACCACCGCTGCTGCAGCCACGCTCGATCCTGCTTCACACCCTCTTTGTTTCTGAAGTCGGTTGAGAAGCGCAAAGAGACTGGGGTTCGTACCTCAGTTCACGACCACCGCTGCTGCAGTCGCTCTCGCTCCTGCGTGAGCAGCTCCGACTCCTGCTTCAGTCGCTCGGTGGCCTCACTCAGCCACACTCGGTCCTGCTTCACACCCTCTTTGTTGTTTTTCATTTTAGTAAGGACGAACACCATATCTGTAATGTATTAAATACGTCGTTAAGTTTCTTAGCAATTATTGTGAGCCACAAGAAAATAGGCCATATTAAACTAAATTAATACAGTGACTTTACACATTTGTTTAGATAATAATACTTTACAATAATACTTAATAAACGTCTCCTAATTTAGCAATCCGTTAAGTATCGTTATCCCTTTCGAACCTATAGACATAATTGGTAGAACTGAAAGGGACAAACAATACTTAGCGGCTTATTAAGTTATGAAACGTTTATGCATAAGGGGGTATATTGTATACCGACATTAAGTAATTTATGAATACATAATAGATTACACGCATATACGGAACATAGCCTTATAAACTTAGTTTATTGTCAATTAAATAATGTTTTCAAATATCACAAAAAGGCAAATAAACTGTGGTCTATGACATAGAAAGGAACTTTTAAGCGCTTTTTGGGAAAACGGAACCCTTATAGTTAAGCCATGTCCGCCCGTCTGTCCGCAACAGAGCTCAGCGGCCGTTAATACTAGAAATCTGCAATTTGGTACAGGTATACATATTAATCGTACCAAGAAAGTGGTACAATAAAAACTGGAAAAAAATGTTTTTTCGGGTACTTCCCCAACTCGTGAAGTAGGGATGATTTTTTTTTTTGATGTAATCCTATAGTGTGGGGTATCATTGAATAGGTCTCTTAAGAAAAGAATAAAGGTTTTAAAAGAAAGTTTTTTTCTAGAGTCTCGGAGATAATAGCTCCAGAAGAAAAAAATGTGCTCCCTCCTCCTCTAACTTTTGATCCGTAGGTCCAAAAAATATTTAAAAAATCATGAATAGTGGGCTAATAGCTTATTAAAATTAAACTATTTCGAAAGTAATCGGGCCAGACGTTTTTGAATAACTACGGAACCCTACACTGAGCATGGCCCGACATGCTCTTGGCCGGTTTTATTTAAGTTAATTGACAATGTCCATGGGCATGGACTTTATATGAGTACTATGATGGAGTTCTAAGCATTGTCCTAAGAGCGTGCTTACTTATGTTGAACCGTTTAGGTGAGTGACACAGAAGCTAATTGAGACATTAACATAGATATTCGAACGTTTCTGTAAAAGGAAGATTGATAGAATTATATAGATAATTCATGCATAATATTATACTTCGCTTGACAAATTTTGAGTGGTATTTACTTAGATTTGATAATAAGGTGAAATAAAAATAAACTTTTCCTTTATAAAACGGTTTGTCTCCCAATTCAACTCGTTACATTCGCATTTGCACACTCAATGTGTAAATTCATAAGTTTCGTAACACCTATAAACATGTCTCAAAATCCTATTTTAATACCCTCAGCTAAACTAGCTAAAGTAGGTACTTTAAGAAGTCATAACGGAAAAGGAAGAAGAAATATAATGCCGGTTTAGAATAGATTATTTACGCTTGTTGCAGTAAACGTTTCCCAGAATGTTCGGAATCAAATTTACATACACATTCTGCCAAACATCTTTCGCTAGATTCACTTTCTTAACACTTTCTACCATGTTGACAATGTTTTCTAAGTAGGTAATTTGCAACAGTGATATCTATGTACCTACCGTTCTATTACCGACCTGCAGGTCTAGCCAAGATCCCATTCTGGAATCGTACACGATAAGCGATAAAGTCACGTAACGATGATAATGTATGGGAAAAGTCACGTGATCATTTCCATTCGTTTTATGATAACGTGACTTATTGCTTATCGACATCGTATACTATTGCAAAATGGCATCTTGGTTAGACCTGCTGGTATAAGTTACTTTTCATCACACTTGCTGTCTCAGCGCGCCATTGCTTGCGCGCGTAGCGGGAGTAATAGAAATGTGAAATTCCCTAGGGAGTAATAGAAATGTCAGTACGTCATTTAATAATATTATGTCTTAAAACTTATTTTTTTGCCGGCAAGTGTGATGAAAAACATTGTATGCATCATGGTCGGTAAGCGGAATACTAACTAAAGTTATAAAAACCCTCCGCCTAACGGCGTCGGGCTTCTAACACTCTCGTTAGTAATTCCATACTTACCTCCCTTGATGCACAATTTACTATTAGCTGAAGTATTTAACAGTGCCATTACCAGTTTGTTTTAACACTACATATTTAGTTAGCATAAAATAGCTCTGCGCTCTTGGATGAGTTAATACCTAGTATTTCAGTAAGTAATCAAAATCAATAATTAACAGCAGTATTTCGCAATACCAAGGCGTGTACTTTCCTACGTTACAAAATGCCATACAAAAGCAACGCTTAGCATAACCTGATAAATTCTAGTTACTTGGATACAGTAAAGTCTAAACCCACGTAAATAGGTTATACTTGGGCTGCGCTTCGTTGCCAGCGATAATAAACCTAGGTCGATGTGCTACATAGAAAGAGCATGAAGCAAGGAAATAAAAAGGCCCCTAATATTGGCACACTTGGAACCTCCCTAACAAATTTGGGCATTTACCGAAAACGTTCTTACCTAATTTACGGAGCCGACGTGGAACAATCGTAATGAAAATGTAAAATCGTGAAATAATTGACTGTCGTAATGATTTCATGTTTAATGCAAGCATAATCGTCGTCAAAACACTGGCTGTCATGTAACGTTTGGTCACCATTCATTTATTCAGATCTTACCATGAAAATATTAAGAGGAAAGATGTGTTTCTTAAACATCTGTAGGTAGGTAATTACACGGTATGGTAAAATTTTTACAAAATATTTAATTAAATTTCATTTCAGGCGCCTCATAATCCTCATATGTATTAGGTATATGTCATGAAACACACTCACAGTTTACTGCCGCCAAATGCCGTAAAATAAAAACTATCAACAAAAATTAATACATTATACGAATTAGGCAGGCGTATATTGTTATGAACGATCTTGTACTCTATGTTGATCTCATATTACTTCATTTTCTATCCCGTGTATCCATATGGATATGTAGGACTCTAGAATAACCGTTTACTTAAATATCAGATAGTTAAGGTCCACTTGACCAGCCAAGGTTGTCCGAGTTTTTCTGGTTAAGTCATTAATTTTTGACGCTTTTATACGGTCAACCTCGGATTAGTTCCCTAACCCTGGATTGTGCAAGTAGGCCTGTGTTCTTAGAATCCCAGTGTATCCAGAATGTTACACTAGGATTTTTAGTAAAACAGGCAGAATCTAGTGAAGGGTAATCTATGAGCATGAATGAATAAGTAAGCAAGAAGCGCGTATCGCGGGAGGTGGGTTTCGCTGTGCTAATTTTACAAATCGCTATGCAAATTTACCTCACTCGCTTTGCAAGGCTCATTTAATATTATTTACAGAAATATCTCAGTACTCAAAGGTTTGCTGAACTCTAGTGGTAAGTGAGAAGTTATTGCTTTGCGGGGATTTATGCAATGATTGCGAAATAATAATTATGATGAAGAGTCAAAAAAATAATAATAAAAGTAATAATAGTTTCTAAATAATTACATCTCATTGTATAATTTGTAAAGTAACCACAAATATTTTTTCTCATTTATATGACATCTGTCAACTGTCACATTAGACATGACGTGACCAGGTTTGTTTAAGTTGTGTTTTAAAACATCTTTTATTTTTAGAATAGTTCGGATTTGTTGTTTACTTTGTAATCTCTTACAGACAAACCGGCAGGATGAGCAGGAAATTGTATAAGTGTATTTTGTGCTGTTGTTTATGTGCTCGTTTTAGTCTAGCTTGTTTTATTTTGGTCTTATATTTATCTAGCGTATTTATTTATATAACTTGTTTATGTCTGATGAAGATACTTTCTTTTCTGCCAGCAACGATAGTTCGGATTTTAAATCGATCGATTCATTCGATAACTCGCTCACATTGCACACACTCTTAACACAAAAATTTGATTCTGCTCACTTAAATGTCTGCCATATAAACGCCCAAAGCATACCATCCCATTACGTGGACCTTACTGATACATTTCAAACTGACCTTATTCATGCGGTCCTGGTGTCTGAGAGTTGGTTGAAACCATCACTCGACTCGACCTCGTATGCGTTGCCGGGTTATGTTTTAGTTAGGAATGACCGTACTGGGAAGGGAGGGGGCGGCGTGGCCATTTACCTCAGGAGCTCCATTCCGTATAAAATCTTAAATTTGTCGCAATCGCTTTACTCTGGGTCCGCGGAATGGATTTTCCTTGAGATAAATGTTAGAGGGGTCAAGGCCGTCCTTGGTGTAGTGTATTGTCCTCCTACTATCGATTATTTCAAAGATTTCGAGCGAGTTCTTGAGTCCCTCAGCACGGATTACACACATCACCTGGTAATGGGAGATCTTAATACAGACCTTTGTAAAGACTCGGTCCATAGCCGTAAACTGAAGTCGTTGCTCCAGTCCGTCAACTTTTCTCTGCTGCCCTTGGCTCCAACTCATCACACGGCCACTGCTGATACGTGGCTCGACGTAATCCTTGCTTCGACCCCGCATCTTGTTATAAAGCACGGTCAATTTTCCGCTCCCAGCTTCTCTCACCATGACCTTGTGTACGCGTGCTATAAAATAAAGCCACCTAAATGCAGACCTGCACTAGTCCACATACGAAGTTTCGCCAAGGTTGACTCTGATTTACTTGTTAGGGATGCCGCTGCCATTGACTGGTCTGTGGTTATTTCTGCCCCAACGGTTGATGCGAAAGTGTCGCACTTCAACACTGCCGTGTTAGGACTGTTTGATAAACATGCTCCGGTACGTCTTGTTCGTGTGAGACGTCCCCCGGCACCATGGATCACAGAAGGCGTTAGGATGGCGATGAGGAGAAGAGACCGTGCTTTTAGAGTCTACAAACGCGACCGCATTGATGACAATTGGAAGATTTTTAAAACAGCTCGCAACCGCTGCAATCAGATGGTGCGCGCAGCGAAACGTCGGTTTATACACAATAACGTCTCCTCCTCGTCCATGGCCGAGGTTTGGAAGTTCCTTAAGTCACTAGGCCTAGGTAAACAAAGTCATGGATGCGAAGGCACGACTTTTACACTCAATGACCTTAACAAACATTTCTCTTCTGCTCCTTCTGTTAACGACTCTGTAAAGGCATTAACAGTCTCGGCTATTCAATCCCTACCCTCTTCTTTGTCACAGTTTTTTTCTTTCAGCCCAACTTGTCAAAGTGAAGTGGAAAAGATTGTTCGAGCCATAAAATCTAAAGCCGTTGGATGTGATGATGTGAGTCGTTACATGATAGTCTCAGTATTAGACTGCGTGCTGCCTGTAATAACTCATATCATTAATTCCTCTATCCTTAACGGCGTTTTCCCTTCACTTTGGCGTAAAGCTTTTGTAATTCCTCTTCCAAAAATAAGTAACCCCACTTGTCTTAGTAATTTCCGACCGATCTCAATTCTCCCATTCTTGTCGAAGATCGCTGAAGCGGTTGCTCACAGACAACTCTCTGACTTTATATATTCCCACAAACTGCTGAGCCCGTTTCAGTCCGGTTTCCGACCTTGCCATAGTACATCCACTGCGCTTATAAAGGTCACTGATGATATCAGACGTGGCATGGAGAGTCAAATGGTCACAGTACTTGTCTTGATTGACTTCTCAAACGCGTTTAACACTGTCGATCATGAGATTCTCCTTGCACTTCTTAAACACATAAATATGTCTCCTTTAGCCGTTAACTGGTTCGCTTCCTACCTTGGGGGCCGACAGCAGGCAGTTCGTGTAGACCGGACCTTGTCGGACTGGTGTGACCTGGCTGCTGGTGTACCTCAGGGTGGTATTCTCTCCCCTCTTCTCTTTTCCACTTTCATAAACTTTATTACTCCCGAATTTCGCTGCGCATACCATTTGTATGCTGATGACCTACAGCTGTACGACCAGTGCAGGATTACCGACATTGAACTCGCCGTTGATAGGTTGAATCGCGATCTGTCTCACATCCAGCAGTGGTCGGAAAGGTTTGGTTTGTTTGTGAACCCTGGCAAATGCCAAGCTATTGTCATCGGCAGCTCTCGACAACTGGCTAAGTTAGACTTTGACACTACTAGGCCCGTGCACTTCAATGGGATTCCTATTCCTTTTAGCCAGAGTGTTAAGGATTTGGGGGTGCAGTTGGATTGTACTTTAAGCTGGAGACCACAGGTAGCGGAGATTAGCCGAAAGGTTACGTACACTCTCCATGCGCTAAACAAGCTAAGAAACTTTTTGCCCGTTAAAACTAAATTGTTATTAATAAATACCCTGATATTTCCCATTATCGATTATGGTGATGTGTGTTACCCGGACTTGACGGAAGAACTTTTGGATAAGTTGGAACGACTAATTAATAACTGCATTAGATTTATTTTCTGTCTCCGAAAATATGACCACGTGTCCTCATTTCGATCTCAGCTCGGTTGGCTCCCCATACGCGAACGTCGTAATGTACGCATGCTTTGCACTCTCCACACCATTCTTTATGATTCAAACTCCCCTGCCTATTTAAAATCTTTCTTTCACTTTTATGGTGCATCCATCGTTCGTCATTTTCGCTCTACTGGCAATCTTTCTCTGTCTATCCCTCTCCATCGAACTGGCTTTGTCTCTGATTCGTTTTCCGTCCGGGTGGCTCGTCTATGGAATGGTCTTCCTCCTAGCATCAGAAAATTATCCAACAAGCACGCTTTTAAAAAATCCGTGCGTAATTTCTTTGCTGGTTGCTCTAAGAAAAACTAATTGGTATCTCCTTCATGAGCAAGTTATATTATTATATTATATGTATATATGTATGATATTTATATAAATATATTAGAGTATGTTATAATGTATGTATATATATGTACGATTTTGTAATTGCTTTTTAATTAATTTATTATACACAGATTTGGTTTATATTTATATAGTTGCGCCGCCTACAATTTTCTCTGCTTTGCCCCAAGGTTGACTGGTAGAGAATGCCTCATGGCATTAAGTCCGCCTGTTGTACTTTAAGTTTTACTTTTGTGCAATAAAGTTTAAATAAATAAATAAATAAATAAATTATTATTTAACATGTATGCAGCAGTTACATGAACTATATTATGCGTATCTATTTATGTCTAGTTTTAGTATTGTAAGAAAAAAGGACCACTGTTTCTGTGGACTGATATGAGACTTATGAAAAATGACTGACCGTCTAACTGCTGCCTAAGAAATCTCTTAATACTTGTCATTTCGAGAGGGTTTTAAATGCCCTTGGGTTCAAATTGATTGAGTGAAACTTACGGTCCAACTCGAAGTACGACGCCTCGTGAAGCAGCAGATCCAAGTTGGCGAAGTCATCGGGCAGCAGCAGTTTCTTGTTGCGGAGGAAATTGAGGATGTGCCGGAACATGCCGCCGTCGCGGTCGATGAAGTAGTGCTGCTTCAACGTGTCCAAAACGATAGGGATAGTGCCGTTGAACATCTTGCCGAGACGAGATTCCGGGTAGCTGAAAATGTGTCATTTTCATTTATTTTGATTTTATAATTAAAGAGATACGCGACAGTATATCGTAGGTACCTGACACTGTGACTTTTTTAATAAACAGTGACTGGTAGCTTTTGTCACCTAAAAAATACTATCGTATCAGATGTGCACTACATCTATACGACAGTACGAGTATTATCCTTTATTATTCTAAGGTTTTTCACGAAAAACTCTGAATTCATATTTGTTATACTTGGCCACCGATTCTGGAAGTAGGATACTTAAATTGTGTCTCTAATTTTTGAGAATGTACAGTCAAGGACACAATTACATAAGGTCTATTTAAACATTACAAATGCTCGAAAGATGTCCCAGTGCACTTTAATTCTGTGTAATAAGACGTCGTAGCACAAGGAAGAATTTAGAAAGAAAGATAAATTTGGACATTTCCGTGAAAATACGTCGGGAAAAGATTATTCACTCAATCGGGGGGCTACCAAGATCTACTAATGCGATCCAGTTTAGGACCTAAACTGAATCGCGATGTGTCAGTTCCATAGAATAACTGTCAAAAACTGACAAGCCGAACCTAAACAGAATTACATTTAAGACGTCATCATTGTACAGATGTAGTGCAAAATCCTTTCTCTTCGGCTTTTCACGGAAACGTCCGAATTAATCTCCCTGTCTCAAAGCTAATTGAGTGCAATATGTATACTGAAGTTCATTGTGATAGCAATATGAATTCGGATGTTTCCGTGAAAAGCCGAAGAGAAAGGATTTTGCACTACATCTGTACCTACTACATTGTACTAGGGGTGCAGGGTACTGAGGAGATATGGTACTCAGCCAAGTTGGCAATTGCTAGCGCTTAAACGTCAATCGTAAGCGAAAGGCAGCTAACTGTCTTTGTCGCACTAATACTTAAGCAAGAGTGACAGAGAGGGAAAACTACGATACGCTACCAAGCGCTAGCGATTGGCAACTTGACTAAGCATCAAGGTATCGAAGCCCGCGCTGGTCCAACAGTAGTTTACAGTTAAAAAAATATTATGTACATATATTATGTACTTTCAAAAACAGAGTTACTTACTTGATACGTTTGCATACACTTTTTATGCGGAGGGGGTCAGGTAACTCTGTGTTCGACTGTACATACGTAACTAGCTTCTAGCATATATACCTTAGTAACTGGCTTCTCCTATTACTTTAGAGCTTCCTCATCATATTTAATTACAAACAGCCATAAATACAAACTGATAGCTATCTTAGATTGGTCTATGGTATTTTATTGTATGTAGTAGTGAGGTTTGCCACATTGTATAAAAGTTGCTAGATAATAATATTCCTTTACTCTCTATCTCTACATACATTTGGTTTACGATTCCCGTGGAGGCATTTACCCCAATATAACTCAATCCCCTTGCCCCACCTAAAAAGTGAAAATCATTTGTTTCCTAGTTACCTATTCGACGCCACGTCAGATATAGAAGGTCACTCAGTTAACAAAATGTCAAAACCGAATTTGTAGGTAGTAGCAATCATTGGCTTCAAGAGTTAAATACTGCACATCGAAAGTCATGGATGGTCAGGATGTAAAATAAGAACACTAGTACCGCTACAAATGTACCTGGCCGTATTGCAATTTTGGATCGACTGCATGCAAATTGTGTCATTAATTTGAAACCCAAACGGATTCTCATCGTAGATCGGGTGGGTCAGATTGAAATCTGACTCTATTCCGAGGGGTGTACGACTGATGTTTTAATGGTAGTTTAAGTAGTGTTGAAATCATGTTACACGTTACATACATACAAGTGTATCGCTTTGTCAGCCTCCGTAGCCCAGTTGGTAGTCACGCTGACTACGAAGCTGGAGGTTCCAGGTTCAAATCGAATGTAAATACTTAATGCCCTCGCCGGGATTCGAACCCGGAATAGAATAAATAAATATGTATAAATCACAAATATTTATGGCTTGGTCGTGGCTGTCTATATATTTAAGTATTTATATGTATATATCTATTAGTTATAAGAGTACCTATACATATATCGTCGCTGGTACATCAGAAGCCTTAATTGAGCTTCAAGTGAGTCTAAGTTGATTTAAAAATTATGTAAGTATCGAAATAATTATTTTATAAATATGCTAGGACGTCTTATTACACAGAATTAAAGTGCACTGGGACATCTTTCGTCCTTATCTGTACATTCACAAAAATTAGAGACACAAGTATCCTACTTCCAGAAACGGTGGCCCATTAGTACCAACAATTCAGATTTTCAAAATAAATATCTGTAGATTGATGTCTGTATTTAATTTCACCAAAGGGTACGACTGAAATTGAATTTTACACTTTTGATTTAAACTGGCAATGTGAAATACTTAGAAACATACTCAATTAATAAATTATCGAAAATAATTTATTAATTGAGTGAATTTAAATTACTTAATTAACGAAGAACCCTTTGAATTTCACTTAATTTTATTTGGACGCGTCGTAAAAGCGTGCCACATTTTATACTTTAGTTAGTTTAAGATACCTAATTTGATCAAATATTAATAACTATAATTAAGTGTCCATTCGTAGTCAATATTATTAAATTGAACTCAGCAACAAAGATAACAATGCAAAGATTCGATTCAACGAACCTATTCGAACTATTGGCATCAATAGATAGCAAAATTGCAATGCATTAATTTAGGTTACAGACTTACAGACTGTCTAATAATAAACAGAAGTAAGATACTTAATCATAACTTGCATTAACAAAATGTATAATACTTATAAGTAGTACTAATTATATCAAATAAATCAATTAATGTTGCCGTTGTAAAATATGTTTTTCGTTTTACAATGGCTGCACTTAATCTCCATTCCTTTGACTTTGGGGCTATAGTATTATCATCATTACGTAATATGAAACAAGAACCTTCTGCAAGCTGGATTATATAATTATAATAATAAAATGTGCTTTAATATTTTAATTAATAAATTGGATATCCTATTGAACTACTGTTTAAATTTAAACAAAAGAAAGGAACAGCTACCTATGTATATCCTTAAACAAAGTTACATACTTAAATTAAAATACCAAATTATGATGAAGATGATAAATAAGTACCTATTGTAATATTAATTAGCTTAAATTGTGTCTTTCGTATGAAAATTTCGTATTCCATTAACGCTTCCTTGACCCTTTTAGTCTGAGTCGCTAAAATTTCACTAGAAAAAAAGTTGAGTTAACTACTCATAATAACTCATACCAGGGTGCTTAGCCAAGTTGCTAATCGCTAACGCTCAATCGTCAATCGTGAACGATAGGCAACTAACTGTCTTTGTCGCACTAATAAGAAAGAGTGACAGAAAGGGAAAACTACGATACGCTACTGAGCGTTAGCGATTGGCAACTTGGCTAAGCACCCAGAGGAATTAAATACAATATCGTTGCTTATCATGAACAACGCTGTATTCCAAAATAGTACGCGCTTGCGATTGGAATTCTAGTACTTACTTCATTGTTAGAATTCAAATTACGACAATGTAGTGCCTTGAGATGCAGCGTTGTTCATGATAAACGTCGATATGTCATTCAAATTCTCAGTATTTTCTTTCTTTAGGTACTCCAAGGAATGTGACTTGGCCGTTAAACTTGTAAATTTATTGTTCGATTGATTTTGTCGAGGCGAAAACATGGGTAACGGTTCGTAGAGATATACAATTGGCAGGATATTTATTTTTGTGCCCTCAAGTGAGTTGATTAAAAGAACCGAACGGGCGGCGGGCGCGGGCGGAGCAGCGCAGCGCAGCGCCCGCGGCGGCGCCGCCGGCTCCTCGCTCGCTCGCTCACAGAAACAACACTCCCCGCAGATAAAACGTGCTTATTTACTACCAGACCTACCCACGCACATACCTTCACATAGCATATACACAACGTGACTTCGCGTAAATCTCACGGCAATCGATGGGAAATTACAATCAAATTCGACTGCGAAGACATGGCGCAGAGAGCGTTAAAGCGAAATGTAAACATTTAGCGTAAGCAAAACGAAGGTCCATAATTTTATGGAGCCGGCAGGCAAATTCGACTCGTTTTTATAACAGCTTGTGAAATTATTTTAGCGATCGGATTGACTATGTACCTAGTTGGCAAGACATTGTTGCATTGAAATCAAGGAAATTTAAATCGCAGCTTACACGGTTTGTTGCTCAAGTACAGTCGAGTACAAAGAGATATATCCCCATTTTCACCTTGTAATAATGAAGAAGTGATACATCACTTCATAGTCCACGGTACCCGTAACTTAAGTTTTGTCGCCTATCTTAAATCATGTATGTACCTAGGCAGGGTAAAGTGAGGCTAGTTGAGCAGTCGGGTAAGTTGAGCAAGTTAAATATCTATAGGTAGTAATAGGCCAAGAACACTAATTACAAAAAAGAGAGGTGTAGTGAAAATAAGCACAACCTATCACAAGTTCTTATGTGCAGCACGACATGGTGGCAAGTATTACTCATACTCGTATGTTTTAAATCTTAAAAGTAAAATATTGATGTTCGGATCTTTCGCCTAGATCTGCGATAATAAGTGTTACCAGTAATATATATGTTGATTTGAACACTTAGACAGTGTTTATCGAATTGTAATACCAATTTCGGTTCATCTAAATGTGTTTCTTTTAATTATTTTTTGTTATTATAAAACGGGGTAAGTTGATCAGTGGAAAGTAATGTTTGAACTCGGATTTTGTTTTTTTTGTAATAATACTGTAAAAAAACAAAATGGACGAGCGCAGTGAGTTTCGTGATAATTGTGCCGCGCAGGGTGTCCGCTATAAGTTTCTTATCTATGGAGCTACCATCCGGTTTGGGATCATAGAGTGTAGGATATGCACTTACGCTGTGAGCGTCTCCAGCGAGGACCTGTAGATGGTGCCGCCGAGGTCGAAATGGACGGGCGCGGTGAGTTTCGTTGTAAGTGCGCCGCGCGGGATGCCCGCTATAGGCTTATTTTCTAAGGAGCTATCATACCTATGGTGTAGGACCATAGTGTATAGGGTATGCACTTACGCTGTGAGCGTCGCCAGTGAGGAGGTGTAGATGGTGCCACCGACGTCAACGCGTTGAATCTCGTTGTAGGACTCTAGGTCACACCGCTATAGGTTTCTTGTGTATAGAACTGCTATCTGATCCGGGGACCACAGTGTTTATGCACTTACGCTGTGAGAGTCTCCAGTGAGGAGGTGTAGATGGTGCCAACGTCAACGTGTTGAATCTCGTTGTAGGACTCTAGGTCACACCGCTATAGGTTTCTTGTCTATAGAACTGCTATCTGGTCCGGGGACCAAAGTGTTTATGTACTTACGCTGTGAGAGTCTCAAGTGAGGAGGTGTAGATGATGCCACCGCCGTCAACGTGTTGAATCTCGTTGTAGGACTCTAGGTCACAACGCTATAGGTTTCTTGTCTATAGAACTGCTATCTGCGGGGACCACAGTGTTTATGCACTTACGCTGTGAGAGTCTCCAGTGAGGAGGTGTAGATGGTGCCAACGTCAACGTGTTGAATCTCGTTGTAGGACTCTAGGTCACAACGCTATAGGTTTCTTGTCTATAGAACTGCTATCTGCGGGGACCACAGTGTTTATGCACTTACGCTGTGAGAGTCTCCAGTGAGGAGGTGTAGATGGTGCCACCGACGTCAACGCGTTGAATTTCGTTGTAGGACTCTAGGTCACACCGCTATAGGTTTCTTGTCTATAGAACTGCTATCTGATCCGGGGTCAATAGTGTTTATGCCACAGATGTCATTTATACCATAGATCAAGCAAACGTATCTACTTAGCGTGTCAAATGAACTCAGTGAAATCCACTGAGTTATCCGTCTTTAATCGCAGCTTGCAGCTTTCGGGCGTCAAATTTTGTAAGTTGAAGTGAACGAAAACATTAATAATGCCTCCTTAAATAATATTAATTGCAACAACACAAAAAAATATAAATACTCAAGGGCCTGAGACATATTTAAAATCATAGGCAAGTAACAACTTCAGTACAAAATCTGACTCGCTCGGCCGCCATACAAATGAATGAACTTGTTTCTTCTATCCAAATCTAATTCTGTGGTTTATGCACTTACGCTGTGAGAGTCTCCAGTGAGGAGGTGTAGATGGTGCCACCGACGTCGATGTGCACGGGCGCGTTGAACTTGGTGGTGGGAGCGACGCGGGGGATGCCCGCGATCGGCTTCTTATCCATGGAGCTGCCATCCGGCGTCGGACTGCCCGGCTTTACTGGTAGCATTCTTGGCTGCACAAATAAATTTTAAATGACATTGAACAAATGAAATTATTTTTATTACTTAATATTAAATAATAAGTCTATCCAGTTTATTCACTACAACTATTCTAATGACTACTGGATAAAAATTCAAAACGTAATTACAAACGTAGATACAGTTATTATTTTTAGACGATGGTACCTAATAATTATTGATTGATTTGATTATTAACCTAAGTGTAAGCCTGAAGTGACAAGCGTCCAGCGTCGTGCTCAGTGGGGCGTGCAGTGCTGCGCTACGTAGAGCGTCCAAGAGATTTAAACGGCGTGTAATCTTCGGTCGCCGGGCGTACCGCGGACACGATCTAAATACGTGTTGCTTCTACCTTTTATCACTTATTTGTCACAAACGCGACATTCGTATTCATAGGTGTTCATAGGTACTGTGTTTATGTATAAATAAGTTCCCATTTCAGAACACCCAAACTACAACTTTCAAAATTGTTAACATGTGTTCTGGAAATGACCTGGCAATAGCATCGAATCCAAAAGGGTAAAATGGCTGCAAAAAATTGTGCCACTCTCATATTTTACAGGTATGTGCGAGACCAGTAGCCGTACCAGGACTTAGCAAGACAATTATCGGTAGGAAACGTTAGGTCTTACTCGATACTTAAAGCAGGCCATTACGCTCGCTCCAATACTTATATCAGTGCGAGCGCAATAGAATAATAAATTTATATACGTATCCCTTACTTTCCAAGTCATGGTATGGCTACAGATACCTTGCGTCATTTCTTAAGTACAATATTACGACTATTAGTGGAAACTGTACACGTACTCGTAGATCTATAAATAGTTTGTTTACAGTTGCACAGTTGTTGTCAGGGAAACCGCTAAAACCAGTAGTGACCACTACGTTGGCACACTTCTGCACTTTCTAGGTGCATCTATTAGCCGCATGCAGATGAACGGTGTGCAATAATGTATTTCCATATGTTTGCTATTGGAACATTCTCGTAAATAATGGTTTAAATATTCAACCGCATTGATATAGTGAAGAGGGAATGGTCTGAAAAACTGTTTCTTTACACATTAGGTACATTTTTTGAGAAGAAACTGTGAAATTGGCCAGTAAAATAAATATTAAGTGACAGGATTTTAGTCAATAAATTAAAACAGTGTCAGTGACAAAACATGAGGTACCTAGTCCACACGGCATATTCGTCTTTAAAAAACGGTCGGTATTTTATTGATAACTGTCAGTTTTCATAGCATTACGCTTATGAATATCAAATCAAATAACCTATATAAGTATAAACTTATCAACCCTCTATTTAAAAATAGATGCGAATGACCCATCATAGTTTTGATCGACTATATTTTAGAAGACTTAATTCCTCAACGATGTTGCGGCGTTATGGAGAACACTATGTCCTGCCCGTTTAATCTGACAACGACTGTACGAGTAACTCAAGCAAAGAGTCGGTGACTTTCTCACACAAACTATCAGCATTGCAGCGAGGAACTGCCCCCAGCATCCGCGGTACAATGCCATACTGGCCTATTTTAGATTTAGGGTAGGTTAATTTGGGATTGTTTAATTGAATTGTGTATACAGAGAATATAAGAGTTGTGAGCAATTTTCACTGAATCTTCCGAATTAATATTTATGTCTCAATTTGCTTCAGTACGATGGATACTGAAGTTGCATTATGAATTCGGATTTCCGTGAATAGCTGAAGGAAACGGATTATGCCCAAACTACTACCTAAATTGTATCAATTTATTAATAAACTCTGATGTTAATCTACTCGATATAATATAATACATTACGGTTATGGCTAAAAACCGTCAACAACGGAACCCAGTAGGTCGCATGCAGTAGCGGGAGGACGCTCCCGTCTGGTTTCATTATAAACACGCCGTGGGCTGTGTGCCTAGCGACGTCGACTAAATACCCACAAGGAATGCGAACTTATGGAGGATTCAAACCAAACTATAAGTTTTCGACTCGCTACCATGGTTCTGGACGATTTCAATTGCTTTCATAGGTATTCTGGGTATCGATTATTCTGATTCGTCGAATTATCGTAACTTACAAAGAAGTAGCACTGTGTTGCCTATAAGATTTAGAGTTCCATCTGATCAGCCGAGGGATCTTGTATTGATTAAAAAGAGCCTGAATTTCTGAGACAATTTGTGCAAAAGCTTAAGCCACGATAAACAAGATAATAACGGAATTACAACAGCTTACAACATCATTTGTTTTCGGTACACCCTTAAATTAATATTTTAAATCAATCCAGAGAGACATGACCTTTGGAAATAACAGAAAAAAATTGGTATTCGCCTGTGGAAAGGCGAGCGGCGAGCGTGACAGTAATCGCTTACGCAAATCTTGCTTAGTACCTAATGCTAACTCTTGGTACGGCCACAGTTCTAATCAAGGCAGGACAGAGCAGATTTTATACAGTAATGAACCCTATTGAGCTATTCATTGTCTAATACTGATACTTACTATATTTGGGCCTTGTATGTCAGAAAATATTTTTCATTCACTTTTAATAATTTATTCTCAATCTACAGCAACATTGCTATGGTATCGTCAATATCATCATAGGCTTACCTACCCATGAAAAATATTTCACTGATAATTTGACGGAACTCCAATAGTTCGCCGATACGTCAATGTCAGCTTAGACTTAGGATTCAGAGGAATCAATTAAATCAATCTCGTGTCACAACACGTGTTTCAATTAAACTATGTATTGCGATTGCAGGAGGACAAATGGAGGAATCGATTTGAGTTCTTAATGGGGATGGGTACTGAAAAATACATATTTTTATCATCAGTAATAAATTAAAACAAAATATGCAAGAGTGTTACCTAATTATTAGTTTTCATCTGATACTTAAGTAAAATAGTTCAATTGACTTTTTATCACCTTTAGAAATGAATAGGTACATACCATATTCTTATTACACACAAATATTCTTATTACTCGTATTATAAAAACGTATTTTTGTATATATTAATAATATTAAGATTCATTCATTAAAAGCTGTTACCTACTACCCAAACATGATATCAAGGCTGTCCTCATTTGACAAACAAAACTAGAAACGCATGTTCGCCTCACAAATGCATAAATCTACGCGTGAAAAGACCTCAGGTGTGAATCCACTGAGATAGCAAGCCGCTAGGCGGCTGCGCGGGAGATGCATTCGAGAGATAAAAAATTATTGAAGTTGGACTTCGTCCGGCAAGAGCCCTCCGGGCTAAAGCCTCGGTACTACGGTCCCCGGCGACACGCAGAGAAGAACTATGGCTTGCTCCCTTGATATAAAGTACAAACGTCGCCGTACCACCCTTTCTGAGAGCACCTGTAACGCTGTCATGCACGGGTGACATTGTGGACGAACTTCCCGCGAGAAAACATTTGCGGGGCTTTTTTGCCTGGAAATGCGTACGTAGACTTAGGTTACACGGATGATGTTATGATATCCTGCCTCGTGGCAATTTCAAATGAGAAAAAAGTGCACACAAACTGTGTTCAAGCTACTCGGCAAAATTTGTGTCGGCTAGTCAGTTCAACACGGTGATCGCTTTTTCTTGTGTAGTAGTCCATGTAGGTATGTGAAAAAAGAAAAAATTGTGAGTTCACTTCATTTGCATATATTAAAAAAAATCTTGGTAGTTATGCCGCTTTAATTACCTTATTACTCTCTCTCTCGCAATTCAACACAATCGATGATAAGTTTAGCGTAAGGTACCTAATAAACTAACACAAATTTGTAAGTAGACGAAAATTTTACTTGTACACGGTATCTTCTCCAATTATAATATTCTTCTTAGACACAGACTTCTTAGGTTCTGTTTTTCTTGGTCAAAGTATGTTATGCAACTATGCATTATAATTACCTAGTTAGTAGATCGTTTGAATATTATTTATTAAAACTGGTAATCCGTGCAGTTATGGTCTCTGGATTATGTAGAACTACTAAAGGTGCGTTCAAACTAAAAGAGCATTCACTGTTCTAACCTCCCACTCTACGAAATTCGATCGGTACACAAAACGTGATTGGTTGATTTCGTAGAACGGGCGCTAGAACAGGGAATGCTCTTTTGGTTTTGGTTTACGCACCATTAGGCTACCTATTGGTATCGAACTGACTGATTCGGTATTCTGTACAGGATGCTTAGCCAAGTTGCCAATCGCTAGCGTTTAATCGTCAATCGTAAGCGAAAGGCAGCTACCTGTCTTTGTCGCACTAATATGAAAGAGTGACAGAGAGGGAAAACTACGATGCGCTACCAAGCGCTAGCGATTGGCAACTTGGCTAAGCACCCTGTTATGTTATGACTAAAGTGTAAAGCCGTGGCGTGGGAGAAACGCTGGAAGTCGCTCTTTCACCGTGTCTCTCGAGGACCGATCACAGTATTTCCAACGTCACTATTAACTAACACTTCAGACACTTCAGTGGGAATTTATTTTTACCCACATAAATAAAGGATGTTTTTTTTGTTTCCATTAAATTTTTAAAGCAAGCTTGTTTAGGTCAAATACGATTATTAATAGCGTTCAGACGTGTGATGGCTTTTTTCTACAGAGCGAGCAATAGAGTCGTCTAGGATACATTTATTGATTAAATGAATAACGAATAAATGTTTTTTTTTAACATAGTGTCAAAGGTGTCAAATGCCTCAATTTTTTTTAATGCCCTCGTGAAAAAAGAAACGATCTAAAGAAAACAGGAGGACTTCCCATCACTTAGGAATGGGACACTTTCAATTTGTTACATAAAATAATCAATAAAATCATGTACATACCTACATTACGCTACATCTTTTTCACCGACAAATTTCATGTGCATATGGTTAAAATATATATTTATTGAATGTAAGAGAGCAAGAGGAATAGATGTTACAGTTAATATCGCACATTAATTTAATTTATTCATTCAATCATAAAAATTTACTACGTAATAACGACTCCACTGTCAGCTCTCTCCAAAAAAGCCACCATACGTCCGAACGCTAATTATTAATATCTCCAAGAAACTAGTGTCTTAACTCTTACCGTTATTGACACATTAAGGAAAATGTTTAGTGATTGAACAAGTGTATTGTATCCTTTGTTATATCCTAATGTTACATTGTTATTTTGAGATGTGTTGTCAGTCATCTAACTGTAATGTTATTCCTAAGGTTCTCTCACACTTACCATTTCATTATTTATTACGTATAATCACGACAAAAAATTGTAGATTGTGTCACAAGGGATCAAAATGGTATATTTCCGGCGTGGGCGTATATTGAATCCTGAATGGAGCGACGGATTCCACAATTGAATCCCGACCGAGAATGGAGGGATTCTAAAGTGGAATCCTAAGCGTAATGAAGGATTCACGCCCAAGACGAAATTATTTTTCCCCACACTAGCTCGGGAACACCTACTTCCCTCACTAATTTCAGTGAGGGAAGTTGCATTTTAATCACTTGTGAAGGAAGTAAATTGACAGATGAACCGTGAAACGTTCAAAACTATGGAACGTCAAACGCTGGTAGGGCTATGATTCGCTGATTATTTTTTGAGGGACACTATGAAAATTTTATCATACACCAGATTATTTCATTTATTGAAGATTATAAATTAGTTTTTTAGTATTTCATAAAAACCTATCACAAAATCTTATCATATTGGACAACAACCAGATAGTAAACTTTTACATTCAGAACGCAACCCGCTAACACTGACGTCTTGTACGTCAATGTTGCCAACTTATAAAAAAATACTCGAATGTACAGTTTTGTAAGGAAAGTTTCCTATGTAATGTCTTATGTTATTAATTACTAATATCTTACCAAAAAGTAGGCAATTTAAGTTTACTTCACGCATCTTTTAAAATGATTGATGTTTTAGCTGCCGGATACAGATTTTATACTTACACTTAATAGAAATTTTGACAATTTAATTAATGTAGGTAGGTTTTATTGAAATTATAAAAAAAATGTAGTCACATAGACCTAGTCATTTACCAAATTAAGAGTTCTGCCTATTTTTTGGCATATTCTGGACTTAAGTCTAGCACATTTTTACATTCCGAGTTGGCAACACTACAAGTCTTTTTGCTGTTGTTCTGTTACTATCGTGAGACAACTTTATTTAATAAATACAAAACTTTAAAATATCAAAAATATGAGTGATAGTGACGATTGTTTTTTTTACACGTTCGTAGCTGCTTCCTCGCTTTAGTGTGGGGAAAAATGTTGTGTTGCACATGGGAGCAAAGTTTGTTTAATTATCGTGCCTTGAAACCCTCGCAACGCTCGAGGTTCCATTTTTGGATGCAACTATGGAATCTCTCGCTAGCTCGGGTCTCAATATTGGCACAATGATTAAACAACCACTTTCCTCCCTTGTACAACAAATAACTATTGATACCGTGTGACACATAGAGTCTGGCTAAC
>JALPQI010007889.1:0-54760 GCA_025490895.1 Thaumatotibia leucotreta | reverse complement strand
CACACACACATGCCCGATTCTTATTCAAGTTAAGAAGTATTAAAGTGGATTTTTGTAGGTAGGTACCTCAAGAATTTTAACTATGCATTCTAGACATCAAAATAAACAAAAAATATTATGAGACTAAATGTCAAATTCCACAAAAAAAAATTTTTTTCGATTTTTTTTAGACTTTTTGAATACTTTTTAACATTTCCAATACTTTTTATCATAACAACAATTTTTTAAATGTTTTTTTTTAAGGACAGGTTTTTTCGTCAAGTCTATTCTTATTTTTTGATTGTCAGGCAAAAGGTGTGGTAATATTAGAACACATTGTGGCAGCATTGTAATCAAAAAGAAGTTTTATGACAAGTTACGTCGAAAACCTTTTTCCGAAAAAAGGTTAATTATCTTTGGAACCAAGCCGAATCCAGGAAATTTTATATAACATTAAATACTCTAAATATGCTCAGGAATTCAGCATTAAAATTATGTGGGTTCCTCGCGAGGCACCGTGTACCTATATGTAAGCTTAGTGTTATCTGTGGAATGCGAAACTGGCTTCTGTAACGCAGGGCTTCCTAGCTCAGGACAGAGGGTCGAATTATAACTGCAATGTTGCTTTTAGTACAATAAACTTTTTAACATTTTTCATTTAGGTACTGAAATCTTATTGTGTGGGGTATAGTTGAATAAATCTTTTAAAAAGAATAACGGTCTCAAAATATTTTTAAGACGATATTTTCGGAGACAACCGCTCCAAAGTTTAAAAAAAAACTGTCTCCCCTTCCAATTCTAACTTTTGATTCGTGAGTTCAAAAAACATAAAAAATAAACATGAATATCACCCACTGTCTAGTTTGGCTTTGCTTGGCTTTTACTTTAAAATAAAACTATTTTCAACATAATCGGCCGGCAGTTTCTGAATAACAACGGAAGCCTATACTGAGCATTCCCCACAAGTTTTATTTGTGAAATTAAACATCTGCTAAACGAAAGACCAGTACCTATACAAAACAGGATGCATTGTTACGCCGATATATAATTTCTTTTAAATTCGTTTTTAAATGCATTGATTTCCGATCTAGCGTCAAGCATCGTTAGCTGTTCAAGAAGCATTGCATCCTTGAGATGATTGCCGCCAAGGCTTGCTAACGTGCTAACGCAGCTATGGCACGGGTTAATGTACCTAGTTCGTAAGTGTTAGGTTAATTATTACATTGATTTGAATAATGCTGACCATAGGCATTCTTATGTCTTCAAAGTAGCAATTATAATTATTATAAGTACAGTTGATTTTTTATTCACCGGCCATATTTTAGAGGGTTCATTCTGAGGTAATATTGATAAACTTTTACTATGGGTCCGACATCCGACTCGAGAAAAAAAAATGTTTTATAAAACCAACAAACCCTGACATATTAGTAGGCTGAAATGTATGGATCGTCAGATTTTATTAATGCCAGAATGTATATCATATTAGATTAAAAGTAGAAGAAAAAAAAGATAACTAATATTACGTTGTTATCATTATATGACTACAATTTGAGATAGGTATATTTTTACATATTTAGCAATTCTGTATTCAATTACGATAACTAGTGCGTAAAATAACCGTCTTCAAAAGTTGCTTTAAATAATAAAATTAATAACCTATTTATGTATAGAGGACAATTTCCCTTTGTACTTATTTATACCTACAGTTTGACAGGATTGTCAACCTTAGCTAACTCACAAATTATTGCACGGAACCGTACAATTGCTTTCTAATTTACATATGTGTGACTTTCTGTGAGCAATGTCACACAAAACTTTATTACTTACTGCTGTAAAATAGAGTCTCGTCTAGTTCGTAAATAACGCCAGCTTCTTTACAATGGTTAATAAGCTTGCTTAAAGATTATAGCTCAGTCCGTGGTCTAACAGACAGTATTTAGCATCATTGTTCTGACCGGACCAAAGGAATGCTTAAGCGCCTTAGAAATGAATTGCTCCTTGACCCAAACTGATATTTTGGGTCAGTTGTTTTCTAACGTTTTAAAACCTAATTTCAGGGTTTTTTTTTTGAGTCCGTACTGTCCCATGAATTTTATCGTAGTCCCACGGCAAGTTCGACTAAGGTTGTCGAATTGGGTATGTCAAGTTTTTTGAAGTGGTGTAAATTATATTTTATTTGGATGATAGGCTTCCTAAGGATCACGAAAAACCAGTTATTTTATTTTTATAACTATTAATTTATTATTAATATTATTTATAATATTTTTAATTTATGGCTCACAAGCTAAACGACTTTTGCGCTACTGAAAAAAAAAAAAAAAACACATGATGGTTGTCAAATATGTCACTGTCAAAAATAACTACGTATATAATAACAATAAAAACGTGTTATTGAGTATAATTTTGATACATAGAATAGTCACTACACTCACATTGAAATGCTCTTCACAAACATATAGGGTCCGTTTCGGGCAATTTATATCCAACGCGTGACACCAAGTTGGTTGTAAACATTTTGGTACACATAGAAAAGCTAAGTCGGGAAAGTCGCGTCTGTATTTCTTACAGCTGGGTACGAAGCACATGAGCATATCTCTGTAATACTCCGTCACGGTTCGGTTGCAGTCACTATTCATTGTATCTAGATGTACGTGAAGCAGTCCAATAGTCAAAACCAGGGTCGTCAGAAAGGCAAGAAAACGTAGTCCAAAAAGCAGAGCGTAGGTAGTCACAGGAAGATCCAAACGTTGTCCAAAATATCGTGCAGGGGTCATGGAGTAGTGCGGCAAGATCAAGAGTCCAAAATTCGTGCTGAGGTCGTTAAAAATATTCTATAAATCACTGAAACCACCAAATGCAATCGAACGAACAAAACCGTTGAAAGACGTAGTTATTTTTGACAGTGACATATTTGACAACCATCATGTGTTTTTTTTAAATTTTCAGTAGCGCAAAAGTCGTTTAGCTTGTGAGCCATAAATTAAAAATATTATAAATAATATTAATAATAAATTAATAGTTATAAAAATAAAATAACTGGTTTTTCGTGATCCTTAGGAAGCCTATCATCCAAATAAAATATAATTTACATCACTTCAAAAAACTTGACATACCCAATTGTGGATACTACAAATATGTACTCTGATTTAAGTAGGTATTAACATTTACATTACTAAAATCCGTAAATATATACTTCGAAAACACTTTATGTGAAAGGAAACATACGTGATTAACTGATTAACAAAGAAGCCCTGGGTTGAACCCAATACCTCCAGCTTCATAAGCAGGCTCACGTCCGACTAGGATATGGAAGGAACATAATTATACACTTTTACCTTCATTTATTTCATAATCGCTTTTTGTCATTCATTTCATGATAGGTATTTTTTTTATGTTGGCACAACAAAGTGGCTCCACTCCACCTGATCGTAAGTGAAAAGTAGAGCCCAAATCGCGGCGGCAACGAACAGGAGACAATCAGTAACCTGTTAGTTGCCACCGCCTTGCTGGCCCGCTAGATGCTTCTTCACGCTTCGTTTAAAGGGTCCCAACTTATAGGTATGCGGAAACACATTTACCGGTAAAGAATTCCACTTTTTTATAGTCCGGCATATGACTATTTATGTCTCTACTATCTAGTACGATATAATAATTTTGGTGACGACCAGACACAATTATTTTCGTTTAGGTATATTATGTATTATGTGAACATGACACTGATGTTTACATAAATTGTTAGTACCTAGCTATGTACCTATTATTATAAATGAAATTGTTTTATTAATTTGACAATGGTATTCCCAAGCTATTAAGTTTCTCCTATTTTGTCAGATTTAATTTTGCAGATATAGCAAACTATCCTAGAGTCTCCGGTTCAATTTTAAATTATAGTCTATCGATCGCATAACAGATCTGTATCGCCCAAAGTCACTATAAAAATATTACGGCCAGTATCTTAATCCTGCTTGTTGTGGTGAGAGCGGTAGCATAACACTGTGATCAGAAATATGTTAAGCTCAAGATAATTCCATACCTACGAGTATGTGTAGTTTAACCCTTTAACGGGCAAGACTCGAAAAAATCGTGGGTTCAAGCCTCAACGCCATTATATAGTATGAAAAATTCTGTACAAGAAAAAAATACAAAAAGATAGTGCTATAGGGTGGTCGTTTTTGAGACCGGTGCCCTATACAGGGATAAAGTATAGGTACCTATGCGTTGTTATGTGCCTATGTTAAACTAGCATTATAAGTATAGGTATATAAGGTACTTAGACTCATGTGACCGTCTCACTGGGCCCAGTTGATTAATTTCATGGTGTAATATGTTTCAGAACTAACATCAGAAATAATTAGAAGAATAATTAACAAACATATTGGCACTATACTATATTCAAATATTTTCATTAAAATTGAATAAATATATCAATACATTTTCGACTAAAAAAACCTGCAATGTAATCTAGTTCCCATTTCTCTGTCTCTGGCGAAATCGTAGGGAAAATTGATGACGATCGGCCGCAAGAAAAGAAAGAGCTACCTTACTTAATATACTGTACACTGTACAGATATATTGACCGTGTTGGTCGCCCAGCGAGTTGACCGCCGGGTTGAGTCATAATACGCGCCTGCGCATTCGCTAATTGCGCTGTAGCCGTACCATGTGTGTCCAAGTATCCTTCAAAATATAAGTGCGAGCGCGATAGAATGCTGTATCGAGTAAAACCTATCGTAACCGATACTTGAAAACTCATAGTTTTTTTTTATACAACGTTGGTGGCAAACAAGCATACGGTCCGCCTGATGGAAGCAGTCACCGTAGCCCATGGGCGCCTGCAACCCCAGGGGTGTCACATGCACGTTGCCGACCCTATAAGAACTTGTACACTCCTCTTTTGAAGAACCCCATACTGTAGTCCATCAGGAAAACCTTGGCAGGGAGCTCATTCCACAGACGGACCGTCCGCGGGAGGAAGTTCCTCTGAAACCGCTACTGTAGCCAAACTATGAGTCGTTATTAACGCGCATTTATTTTCTATCCATCCCGCTCGTACCTACTCGAGTCAATACACTGATCTCGTAATATTTGCGATTGCGCACAGAACGACTTAACTAATTCTTATAGAGATACGACCTATTTTATAAAGATGTATAATTGTATATTTGATTTGAGATCTAGCTTTGTCTAAGATAATTATCTGAGATAATTTATCGATTTCGATGTTATGCTGTTGTATTTTATTGGAAGTACTTATTCCTACGTAATTTGTATTATATAGATGTCGCATGTCAACAAGTCAAAGAAATGGAAACACCTAGTCAGTGATCTAGATTTACCACTACCAAAATACCAAAATTTGAGAATAAATTATTTAGTGGCTATAATAATTCTTTTGAATTATACATAATAGTAGTTTACCTATTTCCAAATTGAACGTATATTAAAATGCATTTACTTACTTATGTAGATGTATCAGAATTTCTCGAGTACAAAATACTTTATAGAGTACTTTTACCTTTTCTACCTATTACTCAACCGACATACATACGTACTGTAACCCAGTAAAGCTTGCAGGAGCCGCCTAACGTAATTAAAACATAGCTTTCGTTCCCGCCACATACGTGAACTACCAAGAAGACAATTTAAGGAACGCCAGTATAACGAGACCTATGAATTGTAATAACTTTTATAGCGGATTTGTACTGGTTTTCATGTATTGCGAGACGCAAAAGCTCGCTATGTGGGTGATTCCCTTAGGCTGCGCAAGCGACGCACGATTCCATCGCGGCCGATAACAGCTCTCACTCACGCGCGGACTTATCGCACATCTAGTGCAACTTCGTCTAGATTATATATATAGGTATATGCGTTATTTAGTGTATATGAAGCCTCAATGCAACCCTTAGATAGGAAATTTAAAAAAAATCGTGCGTTCTAGCCTCCTCGCCATTGTGTAGAGAGAAAATCCTGTCTTAAAAACAAAAAGTGGGTAAAAAAATATGCACATTGTGATGCATATTGCCAATTTAAGGGATAAATGTGTGTAGAATGCATCTATATTTAACAGATCAGAATTTTATCCACAGGCTTTTCAGCGATCAGTGCATCTATCAGTTCGTAGTAATCAACATCATTCTATGCAATGGTTAATGCCAACGAAGTTTTATAAAAAATATATGGAGTGCATATTAAGCATTACAATTCGATTGCTGCATTGTTTTCGTGATGGCTGTTATCCTAATAATACCTGCGTAACTAAAGTCACGTGGGTAAGAGTATTCATTTCAGTCCAAAGTATATGTGATTGCGTAATTTTCCCCACTGCATAAGTACGTTTACCCCACATGAGTCGATCTGAAAAACGAGCAACAGAATTTATAGAATCATATATGTACCTACAACGTTAATAATTTCACAGTAGGTTTATCATAGGTCCATATCTATCCAACGATAGTACTTAATAAATAAACAAATAAATAAACTCCTAAATAGTTGACAATAAACTCCATTTCCATTTGCACACAAATCTGCGTACGAACATTACAATGTAATAATTAAGGGTAAGACGCTAACAATTATAACACCCTTTATTAAATAACAATGGCTATTTAAACGATGATACTTATACAGTCTTATACAACCAGGAAACGGACTCAACGACTGCACTTTCACTATATACCTACTTACTTACTATAAAATCACACAAATATGTAATTTAAAATTTTGCATACACATTGTTACCAGAAATTACAGGAATCAGACAACAGCTGATTGAATTTGCATAATAACTAGTTACATGTTTATACAGTAGCGCTAATTTGAGGAGCATTAAAGCGCCTAGACACATAAAATGCCACTAATGTATCTGGCTTGGGTGGACGTAACTGGAGAACTACATACATAGTTAATATAATATTACTATAACTAATCACTATATTCACCACCACAGATGTCATATATACCATAGATCAAGCAAACGTATCTACTTAGCGTGTCAAATGAACTCAGTGAAATCCACTGAGTTGTCCGTCTTTAATCGCAGCTTGCAGCTTTCCCATCAAATTTTGTAAGTTGAAGTGAACAAAAACATTAATAATGCCTCTTAAGTAATATTAATTGCAACAACACAAAAAAATATGAATACTCAAAGGCCTGAGACATATTTAAAATCATACGCTTCAGTACAAAATCTGACACGCTCGGCCGCCGTACAAATGAATGAACTTGTTTCTTCTATCCAAATCTAATTCTGTGTTCACCACCTTGTTGAAGGTAACCATGCTTCCCAATATTTTTTAGTTAAGTATAAAAATGTACCTACCTAATACAATTTTTGTCGCTTATAAATACAGTTTAAAATACAATTTATTACGCTCTCATATTTATCCATATTATGTCATGGCAATTGTGCGAACAAGGAAAGCCGCAGCCCGATCAGCCTCGATCTCCCGATCTCGCGATCTCGGCCGCCTCGTGACAGTCGAAAGCTGGCCTGGGAAACGCCGGGTTTTGCAAGCGATGAGCTCAGGAAGCCCTCTGACATTGTGGCCCGAGTTACAAAAGCTTAGACGGATTAATAATAAAAGCACACTGCCACGTGTGGATTTCTTATGTTTCAAGTTTACTTAAGTATCTATGTAATGTTATCCCCTAGTTTCAAGCTAAGTTGACCTGTGTAACGATACGATTGTCACAGAATATTTACTTAGAAAAAACCTAGACATTTTACCTTACCTTAGGGATGAGGTAACATACTTATAAAAATAGTTGTTTAAAGATAATCGATAGCATTTCTTACTGTTTCTAAATAAATGCCAGCACATAGTTATTAGTTACATCTCCTTGTAACCAAGTTTTCAGTCTGTTACTACTAAACCTAATAAAGAAAAGAAAGAAAGTTACCTTACCCAACTATATACATTTACGTAGGTAGGTATAGTCCATTTCAAATACGAAGGCCCGATCCCTCTCGAAACTTTTGTCATTTAATTGGTCCACTACAGATTGGCACGTGTTGTACACCGATGTATACATAAAATATCACGCCACAAATGGCTCTGGCCCGGTATCAGAGACAGCAAAAGTCTCTGATCCTATTGTTGACGCCTAATGACTTTGTCAAGTGGAATCGGGCCTTCGTATTTGAAATGGACTTTACTTATACTATACAACCTTCATAATATAACTAAGTAACTATACGTGAAAGCTTTGTTTGTGTCTATAATAAATACTTCCGAACAAGCTTCCGATTAGCATGTAACCGGTAGCCATGCAAATCATGAGATCACAGACCACACACCGCACCGTCTCGGGTCATGCTCGTAACCGCTCGTTTTATGATCACTGATCTGCCAACTACCAATTGATTTGCGACCTGAGCTATCACGACTGTTATACAACTGCCATAAACGTAGGAAGATGGGCTGGCAATTCGCTGTTCTAGAATACAAGTGAAATTGGTTAAATTCGTTTTTACGCTTTAGGTACCAAAGAGAGGTGGCGGTATCAAATGGGTTTTACTCGTAAGAGGGTGTAAAACTAACCCCACAAAATAGCTATTCGTATCTAGGTAAATGTATCCCGTAGATACCTTTCTGGATGAATATTCCTTACATTAAAGCCTTTATTGATAATTAATAATACTAATAGGTATTTATGGTGCTAGTCATATACGAAATGATCGTGGCCTATTTTGGGGTATTTAAATAATATTAGGAAACAGTGAGTTATTAAACAAATTTCAGTACAGTAGGTATGTGTTAGATTTGATATTTTTTTCTATACTTACTGTGTTATTCATTAGCCATCTACAAGACAGAGGGAATATGTTTCTAATGTTTCCCAGTCCCACCATGATTCAATATTATGTCAAAGTGACAAGAGTTAAATATTGCGCATTTCTGACATCAGCGTTAGGTACTTAACGCTTTCAGCGCTTTCTTTGCATTATTGTCGAGGCAGAAATAGTTGTTCCAAGACTAAAATATATCTTCATATTTATTCAACAAGCACAGAATTTACGATGTAAGATATTCCAAGCAGGAACGTTCCGAGTTCGAATGTCAGAGGGAAAGCTCGGATATGCGATATTAATTGGACAGACAGGGAAGGCGTCGCACGACTTCCGTGCGGCGCACGCGCAGGCTCAGTACTTACATAGTGTGGGTAGTTGGGTACCATGAGTTTTCAAGTATCGGTTACGTTAGGTTTTACTCGATACGTAAAGCATTCTATCACGCTCGCAATTATTTATTGAAGTGACCGCTACGGCCTGCTATATGTATCGAGTAAAACCTACCTAACATAACCGATACTTTTCAATTCATGGTAAGGCTAATAGAAGGTGGGTAGTTAGTAGTTCCGAGTTTCCGTATGGGGGTAGGCTAGAAGTTAATATGGCGGTAACGTCCATTTCGGCAAAGTCAATTTTTAGGTCATTTTCAGAAAATGTCTCTGCGATCGAATAGCGACGACCAATTTATTTTCATATGAAATGTATGGCAATGATTGAGAATTGAAACGTGGCCGCAGACATATTTCCAGAGATTGACCATTTTCTATTAATTACAACTTGTAATAAATACCTATATCCACGTAGTCGTCTGTCTTGCAGATCTTTGATGCATATAATTATAGTAAAGATTGTCTTCTGACTAGATTTATTAACAACAATGGATATAAATAAATACGTGAAAGCGTGCCCGCAATGTACGAGTACTATAAAGGTTAAAGCAGTATATCCAGTATTAAGATAGGTAGATGACAGACGAACATGGCGAAACAATAAGGCTTTCTTGTTTACTACGGAACCCTAAAACAATATATTTATAATTCGGAAATTATAATCTTATTTTAATTGTTTCAGAGTAATATGCGGCGGAGGTGGAACGGTTGCGAGATGACGCGGGCTGTGTTGATATTCAGTTTGCTGGCAATTTGTAAGTAGTAAAAAATCATATGTAAATAGTCGGCTTATAATACTATAATACTTCAAAATGCACTCGCGGTCAATGAATACGAGTCAAGTAGATTTTTTCATAGAAAATACTGGAAACATGCTGATTACAAATATTTAAAATACAAGTGGAACCGTTTTTAACATCAGATTGTATTGGAATTTCCCTGAAGTTTTCACCCGATCCGAAAAACACGGAACTTTAACATCAGATATGACTCATTAGATATAAAAATAGCAACTCATGATTAAAAAACTCATATTACCATACAAATTTAGGTGGTTTTCTTAAACGGTCTACATTTTTGTCTCTACAAACCGACCTACCGACAGTTTTAAAGTTTTTTTGGATTTATTTATAAAAGGGTAATATTCCAATACAACATGACTTAAAAATAGATTTTACCTACACTATAAATATTTTTAAAAAATATTTGAAATCTGCATGTTTGCATTATTTTCTATGAAAAAAAAAACACCTGACCCGTATTCATTGACCGAACGTGTAAAACTATTTCAAACTTAATTGTTCCGTTCCGTTTTTGAATAACTACGGAATCCTACACTGAGCATGGCCCGACATGCTCTTGGCCCGATTTTTCTATAGTGTTAAAACAAAGTTCCAGAGATCATGAACCCACCTTTCCCGCCACAACAAAAGTTATAATATCGATAAGAAAGTTAGCCAACGCCAGTAAAGTTGCAAAAGTCGATCATTAGAGCCCGAGGATCAATGATCCTCGGGCTCTAATGATTATGGATGCCGTCTCTTGCGCCAGGGGACCAATTTCATTGCGCATTGCTACGATGATCTCGTTTTGACGTCAATATTTTACAAAGGAACATGGCAGGTATAGTCTGCGATTTCTAAGAATGAACTTTTGACAGATTAGAAATGACCTTTATATCTATGACGTTAAGGCTATCGAAAAAATGGTGAGTCTTCCCTCATATTAATACGGATTAATATACAACTGTCAAAAGTTCATTCTTAGAAATCGCAGACTATACATGGGTAAATCCATGTAACTGTAACGAAAGTGACTATTTCATCGACTGTTTATTTACTTATGATCCAAGTTTAAGTGTTACGTTATATCTACATAACTATAATTTTGATATCTAGATATAATAACAGTAAAATTTTCACAATTAATAAATAAACACGCTAGAAATTGATCACTTACATTACACTCTTGCGTGGAATTGCCCAGATGGCCTCCATTAAAGCTCAACTTTAGTAAATAAAAAAAAAGCTTTATAATGTTACAATAGATCTAGCACCCCCAACTGTGAGTCCCCAATCAAAAAGTATGATGATAATTCAAATAAATATATAGTAAATATGTAATTTCACGGATGTGGTTACGGCAAAGCACTATTGTGTAACTGTAACTATACCCGAAATGCCAATCTTGTCATTAAGTTAAACATCTATATTCGTACGAGGCCTATTAGCTGTCTATAAGCAAACTCTCTATAAGCGGAGTTGAATATCTAATTTATTTAATATCATTTGCATCCGTGTGATTTTCACTTTTTTTTTATACTGACTAGTACTAGTTTTGACAACTCACGCCATTTGGGTAGCTGGACACAAATTGAAAACGTCCTAGTAGGCGTCACGATAAATGTAAATGACAAACGATAAAAACGGGATCTATCCCGATAGTCCGAAATGAATACTCAGTTTACCAGACAATTTAGACTGTATGGGCACTGTATATGCGTCATTATTCGCAATAATATGGACATGACTCCAAAGTTGATTGATTAATTATAATCATCATCATCATCAGCCTATGATAGTCTACTGCTGGACGTAGGCCTCTCCTATTAACTATGCGTATAGACGCATTAGGAGGTAAATTCCCATAATCGCCACGCTGGGCAAGCGGATTGGCGATCTCAGTAATGTGTCCACTATGATAACGCTGCTGCCCATCATCAATCTTTTATGACATAATTCAAATAATGGTCAGTGTGACATAACACTTCAATTCAATCCCTTAGTCGACTTATACGACACCCGAAGGAGGAGTTAGGGTGGTGACAAATGTATTCTTACTGCCGTCACCACGCGGTCAATTCTAAAAACGTTTGTAAATAGTCACCTCAAAGCTTCGAAATCAAATTTCAAGATATTATTCGTTTGGTTATTTAATCAACTTAGGAGTCATGTCTATATTATTGCGAGCAATGACGCACATTTATCCGATCTCTGCTTATAACTGAATCGTCGCTAAACTTACTCATCTCGGATCATCAATCTCTGATCACACAGAAATCAATTCATGGAAATGTCACCTTTCTTTCACTCAGAATACGGATGTTTTTTCCATCAAGTGAGTGTTGCAGATACGAGGTTGAGTAAGGTCAGTGTCGGTAAGTCCGGCATATTTTATTCGTAAGGAAAGTCCGTTATATATTATGTGTCTTATATTGTTGAGTTAGGGGTGGAACTCAGTTGGTAGACGGACTTTCCTGATAGACGGTCTTACCCGCATTGACCTTAAGTATATCTATTAGCGGCGAAATTCTACTAACGGTTTAAAACCAGTAGGTACACACATTTTACATATGTAACCAAACTTATGCGAATATTTTGAACTAATGCGAATTTAACTGTCATATAAAATCGCAGTAAGTGATTGGAATCTTAATTTTGGCATAACTTGCATAGCTTAGGTACCATACAATCTGTTATAATATACGTAGGTATACTTTTTTTTATGTCTGCTTCTAAGGCGTAGGTCTGTATCTCAACCGCAAACGACAGTTACTACCTAGTACCTACCATGCGGCTTTATTCACATGAAAAGATTGGAATGTATTAAAATCTACATGGTTCTTAGCTCTGTACCTACTGCTTTACTCTAATACTATGTTACTATTAAGTATACATATACCAATCGTCAGTAGAATGTAAAAAAATTAAAAAGAAAAAAGTATCGAATTGGAATACAATTTTTCGTTTCGGAATGGAACCCGCATTGCATTGCAAGCCAGTCACAATCACAATGCGTCTTCCATCTAGTGATGTCATAAACGCCATAATGTGACGGAACTGAATCAGTTATGGGGCGAGTTGGATTGCGGTTTCCTTATTAGTATTGTTTTGTATTTTATGGTGATGTATATTAAAAACATGTATGTGTGTGGAAAATGCTTCTTAGTATTTAATTTACTTTTCTCAAACTGGCTACGGAATGTTGATACAACTTACGTTAAATTAAACCCGGAAATAGGTACCTACTATGTATACGGTGTCATATGCTAAGATGATAATGTAAAGAGATTTCATGTATTTATTTCACACCTAGGACTGCAAACAAACTGTCTTTTGTTTTGAAACGTCAAATTGTGACACTAGGTCTTGGCATTCAGTCACAAAAAAAACCTTAGAACTAATGTCTACCTATACCACCAGGTAAAAGGAGACCTCAAAACAGATTAAAAAAACCGGCCAAGTGCCAGTCGGACTCGCGCGCGAAGGGTTCCGTACCATTATCAATTTATTATTAAAAAATACAGTTAAATCAATCTATCTCAAAAACTATAGCAGATACCTAATTTAATCAAACCAAAAATCGTTGATAGAGTTTATTAATGTGCATAACATATTTCTTATTTTTAATTTTATATCGCGTAGTTTAAAAATTAGAGGGGGGGGCACATTTTTCAGACTTTGAGAGCTGATATCTCGAAAGACCTTTCTATTAATACCCACACGCTTATATACAACTAAAAAAAATTTCTATCCCTCAGTTACATGTATGGAGGGCCCCCACCCCAATGGTTTTTTTTACAATTTAGTATCATAATCCTGTAGCGGTTGATACAGCACATATCCTTACCAAATTTCATTACTGTAACATTTATAGTTTCCGAGTAAATCGGCTGTGACAGACGGACAGACGGACATGACGAATCTATAAGGGTTCCGTTTTTGCCATTTTGGCTACGGAACCCTAAAAATACAGTTAAATCAACCTACCTCAAAAACTATAGGAGATAATGTAATCAAACCAAAAATCGTTGATAGAGTTTATTAATGTGCATAACATATATATTTTTTAGAATTTTATATCGCGTAGTTTAAAAAATAGAGGGGGGGGGGCACATTTTTCAGACTTTGAGAGCTGATATCTCGAAAATCATTTGCTTAAATAAAAATGAGATTTATAAACCTTCATATCATTTTAAAATACCCCACACGCTTATATACAACTAAAAAAAATTTCTATCCCTCAGTTACATGTATGGAGGGCCCCCACCCCAATGGTTTTTTTACAATTTAGTATCATAATCCTGTAGCGGTTCATACAACACATATCCTTACCAAATTTCATTACTGTAACATTTATAGTTTCCAAGTAAATCGGTTGTGACAGACAGACAGACGGACAGACGGACAGACGGACATGACGAATCTATAAGGGTTCCGTTTTTGCCATTTTGGCTACGGAACCCTAAAAAAGTTAGGCGCGAACGTTTTTTTTAATGTTATACGATACTGTAGGTACTATTGGTATATTTACAAATTAAATAGTATGGTTGGTAGATATATCTACTTGGCCTGTAACCCTTTGTTTCCCGTCCTCTATAGTAATGTACTATTGCAGCAGGTTTCTAGCGTTCTACCTATATCCAAACTAAAGTAGTTTAGTAGGTACCTAGTTTTGAATAAAATTTGTTGCATTACAATTCCAGTTTTTAAATGAAATCTTTAAACTGACAAAAAAAATCTTCTCTCGATAGCATAGTTTTTACATCTACTTTATACTTAGTCTTAACGCAATGCTAATAAAAACTAAGAATGGAAATATTTCTGTTTCGTATGTCACACTCTGAAAAACGTTATTACTAAATTGAGCATGTTAAGAAAACATGTTTATTACAAAATAGACCTAGACATTTTCACTCTAAAATAATTCGTTATGCTTCTTGCACACTTGTTTGAAAGTGATTATAAATCTTGCCTAACTAACAACTAAAGCTTTCGTCAAACTGTCAACACTCTTAACACGTTGACATACCTATATGACAGCTCATTAAACTGCCTACGTGGTTGATGTATAGTCGACGTCAAAGATAACATTACGATTTAGGTGCCAAAAATATATTTCCACGACTTTATTGCTTTGACATTAAGGTCGTGTAAACATATTTTTGGCACCCTACCTAATGATATCTTTGACGTCGACTGTACCTATGCGATGATTTGCATGATGAGTACAACTACTAACATTACAAAAATAATTGTTGCCTAAATTGCTTTTAGCTGCTCTTACGCACACGCGCGCACGCATACACACACACACACACACACACACACACACACACACACACACACACACACAAAAAGAGAGAGAGAGAGACAGAGAGATTGTTTGATAATTTGTCATTAACCATTTGATTTCAGACCTATTGATGAAACGTTTTAAATGCTTGCAAAGACGTCGAATTATTATAAATATTATAATAATAGCTAGTTATGGCGGGTATTGTATTGACAGCTACATTGTGTCATTTATGCTGAATATAATGTAATAATTATAAACTTTTCGATAGATGTGTCAACTACAGACTGTATCTATAAAACCATCTCAAAATGATGACATTAAGTAATAAGGATGTAAGCACGATTGAGACGTAAACTATGAACTATAGAACCATTGATCACGATGACATAGTTTGATAATAAGATAGTTCAATTGCGATGGCGTATGAATTGCAATCGAAGTACTGATTTGCGAAAATATTAATGTCACAAATTGGAAACTTAGTCAAAATTAATACAGGTTGTACCGTACCTACTCCTTGTAACGACTTCTTTGGTTTATATTATGTGTACTCGTAATATCTACTTAACCTAAACTATATCTACTCTTCCTGCCGTTCATTTCATAGTTTGTATACAAAAAAGCGAAGTGAACGCCTATTTATGTTCCTAACAAATTTAATATTGTATACCGATTTGTCATTACTCTTTACTGCTACATATGTATAATATGTATATATAAGAAACTTTTTGTATTTAAATTTTTAAAACAAATTCACTTTTGGCAACCACAATTTGTTAGAGTAACCCGTGGATAATGGTGTTGACTATACATAATGTAATCCGTAATTTATGTAATACTTAATAGCACCGAATATTGTATAGTTGTTTGTTATCCCTAAAATAAATAAAATAAAATAAAATCTAAGATTGGCCCTTGTGGCATTGTACCGAGGATGCTGGCAGCATTTCCTTGCTGTATCGCAATACTGATGCGTTGTGCGAGAAAGTCGCCAACTCTTCGGTCTTTAGTTACGTCAACCAGACGCTTCGCGATCTCAGCAAACAATTTTCGTGCGCTGTGGCCCCAAGAACCCAAAGTTCTACGCCTCTTTGCTGAAGCCCTTATATTTTTTTCAATTATTTATTCAAAATAAAAAATCTTAGGTCTAGTCTACATAATATATGTTTGTCACTTACCGAAGCCTTCTTGGCTTAATTGTAAGTGATTTGTAGCAAATTACACTTTTGCTTCTTTTTAACTTAATATGGTTAGTGAATGCAGGTATCTAATAACAGTTTATAAAGTGACTTTTTAGGATCAGGTCTCTTAGATTCAACATCCATTTCTAAACAAACAAGTCGACATTATATCATTTTCATACACGGTCTTCAAAGAAACCGTTTCTTCAATAAACCGATTCAATTCATCATCATACAAATCTTACTTTTATATTTTTGATAGTTACCTACCAAATAAACAATACCTAGAACAATAATGTTCAATCACTATGTTACCTTTGCGAAGTAATCGATAATAGGGTTGTGCGCAAACATAATCAAGATGATCTAAATAAAACAAAAGGCGATCACCCCGTAATAGAATGCCAATAAGACAATGCGTTTCACTATAACATGTCAAAACTAATGAGCAACATGTAACTTTCGCCTCTGCCTTGTCCGAGAAACAAATAATCATTTGGTTTATCCTAACATTGTCGACATTAGGTAGGTTCACTATGTGTACACAGATAGCACTATCTGTAGGTGTAGTTATTAAATTTTAATATGAATCATGTTAAATCTGATTATGACTGAACAAGCGACCTTTCTTACACATTTGGAGATTCGCCAGATGAGTACTTTCGGTATAGTTCCGAATATCACTTCCCAACCAACATAGCGCAAAATTTTATTAGGCCGAAAGGTCGCTTCACAACTTTAACTTTCGCATATTATCATGTTTCAACCTAACCTAAATCATTTGGTAAATGTTGGTGGTATAGCCGTGTGGTAACGGCAGTGAGAATACATTTGTCACCACCCCAACTCCTGCTGCGGGTATCGTAAGAGTCGACTAAGGGATTTAAGTGTCACTGGCCATTATTTGATAAAAGATTGATGATGCACACCTTACTGCGATCGCCAATCCGCTTGCCCAGTGTGGCGATTATGGGCATTTACCTCCTAATGCGTCTATACGCATAGTTAAAAGGAGAGGCCTACGTCCAGCAGTGGACTATCATAGGCTGATGATGAAATGTTGGTATGCCAAGTGAATCATCTGCGAAAAATTGCTTGGCAAGTGCTATTCGGCAAAATGAAATTCTGCGAAAGGGCAGGGTACCCTAATGCAGATTTTTGAAGAGCACATGAACTTTTAAATGTATAAGTAATTGTATATTATTCTTATAGTGTTTAGGTTCACCAATGCTGCATTAGGTTAACTATCGGTTGAAACCTATGATTTATCCGCCTCTAGCACTTTACAATGCCTTTACATTGTTTATTTATCTTGCTTGTGAGGAATGTGTTAATAAGCGCCTTGTACTAAAAAGATATTGATATCGAAACTTCACACGTAATTATGGGTTTCATTTTCAAAAAGATTTCAATCTTATACAACGCTATTGTTTTATAAGACTACTCGAAAAGATTGAAGTTATTTATAAATATAACAATAAAATATTTAGGTAGATCGTTTTGAATACTACGCCTACCTACATAGATACCTAACTTGGGTGTGGCCAATATTGGGAAGAAAAACTTAAAAAGTTTCTTTGGGATTATCGTCCTATGGGACAAAAACAAGGGCAGTTATGCAATATATTATTTTTGTGTTATTCGCTACCTCGTAAAGGCCTTATTGCCTAAACAGCCTCTAAACGGTAGTCTTTAGTAAAAGAAGAGTTACATCTAAGAAGAATTATTAGTTAGGTCTGGATGCTTAGCTAAGTTGCCAATCGCTAACGCTGTAGCGTATCGTAGTTTCCCTCTCTGACACTCTTTCATATTCGTGCGACAAAGACAGTTAGCTGCCTTTCGTTTACGATTGACGATTAAGCGTTAGCGATTGGCCACTTGTCAAAGCACCCCGAATAAAATATATCTGCGAGATAAATGTTAGTTGCTCTTTTCATTTATATGCCTGGGGAAAAGGATGGTGATAACTGTTCCTGGCGGATATGTTTATCCAGGGATTTTGAAAATGGCCGTTAGTATTTATTCGGGGAGCAATGTCGATATCGTTCAATTCATATTATGAATAGTCAGTCAATGCAAGGTACTTGTACTTAAGTAGTTGTAAGTAGTTAGGTATTGTTTTCTCTTCATAAACAAAATTATACAGCAGTAGGTCTAGGTACCTAGGGTGGATTTAAAAGATGAATTAGGCGCCTCTTACAAAATGTATATCAGCATTGTCAGCTCTTGGGAATCGGCATATACGAGGCGTAGGTATAACTTGCTTGACAGTGACGTAATTTTTTCTAAGATGACCAAACACTCCCGGTATTGTTCCAAAATGGATGCATATTCGATAACAAAACGATTGTTCGAATACGTACTGCGAAACACTTTCTTGTGGGTGGTAAATCCAAGTTGGTAGGTGTAGTAAAATAAATCATTAGTGTCAAATCGTCGACATTACCTACTAACGATTAGGTATCTACATTGTTTATGAGTTTTATAACTCATGCTTTTTAATGGCTAAAAAGCACGCAGGATACATATCTAATACTTTATTATTAGCTCTATGATATCCATCACTTTCTATTCTTATGTGGTAATATATACAGGGTGGAACGCAACGACGATCTTTCCCGCTACCTACCGAGTCTACCAACCATTACGATGAACTTTCAGTATGGGACCAACATCGAAATATCTTCAAAAAAAATTAACCCCTCATACAAAGTCACTGATTAGTTAGAGCTCAATAGTATGGAAAAGTCAATTTTCCATGTACGTTTTCGATGTTGGTCCCATACTGAAAGTTCATCGTAATGGTTGGTAGACTCGGTCGGTAGCGGGAAAGATCGTCGTTGCGTTCCACCCTGTATGCAATGCTCTGAATAATTATCTTATATTATTGTTTATATGTACAGTCGACGTCAAAAATATCGTTACGGTTTGGGTACCAAAAATATATTTATACCTACAACTTTATTGTCATGGCGTGTAAATATATTATTGGCACGTATGCCGTAACGATATCTTTGACGTCAACTGTACCTATTTCATGATGCCTACTGCCTAGGACGTGAGTACGAAGGATCGAGAAGTCTGGCACCAAAATTATTAAGTCTTAAGACAGAGAATTAAAGTCTGTCCACTGAATCATTTTTATCGGAAAAATCATAAATATTATACACCGATTATACACCACAAAAGCTATTCGAGAAGATGTCGGATACGACAACGACAGTAGGTAACAAGAGAAATAGGTAAATACTTAAGTATTTGTTATGTATGGACATATTTATATCATTAAGCTGGCTAGACGTGATGTATGATGCTTAAAAGATTTGTACCTATTTGTTTGATACGATACATTAAATTCCGACAGCTGTACTTTGTAGCAGGTACAATCACCTTAGCCGCTGCCATTCAAGCCGATCCTAACTTTCGCCCAACAAATCCTAATCATGTTCAAAGCTGAATGATCTATGCTTCGCGGTGATTTTAATCGCCAAATAATAAACACGCACAATAACCTGTCGCTTTCTAAGGCTTGTATTGATGTTTGTCAAGAAAGCCGAGGTCCTGACCTCATCAACGCGATCGGATCGTATCTGTTGACAAGTGTGTCTAGCCTACTCATTCGTCAGCAGGTTGATTTTGGTGATACCTATCATTGTATTGTAACTTTGTTCGTTTATTTAAATCTAGATATGATTCATCACCATCATCATCATCAGCCTATCTCAGTCCACTGCTGGATCAACTCCTACTAGGGCAGATTTTTATTTTGTTGTATTTTTTTTAATTTTCCAAATTTGGATATTTTCATATTTTTTCTACTCAGAATCGCGAGCTCTTTCGATCCTAATTAGCAGAAAAAAGTCTCCAGAGAATTCAATACATTTTTTTGTCTTCCATTGAGTTACGGTCGAAGAAAGTGTATGAAAAGTATCTCAATGGATTTTTTTTTTTGACACTTTTATTTCTATCAGGATCGAAAGAGCTCGTCATTGTGAGTAAAAAATGTTAAAAAGTCCAAATTTGGATTTTTTTGTTGAAAAATAGCTATAGGCATTTAGATACCTCCTAATTATGCATAGTCAATACTATGCATAATTAGGAGGTATCTAAATGTCTATAGCTACACTGCGCTGGCCAAGCGGATTAAAGATCGCAGTAGTGTGTCCACTATGGTGACTCTTCTCGTAGGTGTAAGAGTCGACTAAGGGTTTGAAGTATCACTGACCATTCGTTTATAGGTACAAAAAGTTGATGATGGGCAGCAGCATCATCATATTTAGATACGATTACCAACGCCTTACCTACTGTTTTTATAACCTTTGTAAGCAGTTACCGTAGTTGTCTTATTTAAACACCAATGCCTACAGGCTACAGACTCGGTTCTTGAAAACACCGAACTTTATAGAACCAACGTATGATCTGCAAATACTCGTAAATGTCAATGTCGCCTAGCAAGGCACACGAGCCCAAGCTGTCAGCTACGACATGTGCGACAACGGCGACATGGCGATTAGGGCGGATTAATTTCAACTTTCACGACTATCACTCAAATTTTAACAACGGAGTCTTAATAGCGTAAAGTCACGTTTACCTAATTTTATCTTGGCGTTTCGGGCATAACGTTACACCCGTGGTCGCAGGCAGACTGAAACGTCAGGATAGAATTAAGACCCGTTTGTCGTTAAAATATTAGGGCGGATTAAGTTATGCACGATCGCATGCGCACGCGTCGCTAGTGCTACATCCTGACCTACTTCCTATTGTCACCGCGCGTCTTTGCACTTGGAAGTATCTATAGCGGTGTATGCAGAGTTGCAGAAATATTGTCATTTAATTAATGCACTGAAAGACTGCTTGGAATATTAACTCGAATCGTCGTTTGGTTTAGTAACAAAACGGAAGCGTCGACACATCCAATTAAATAGACGAATTTAATAGTTACAAGAGTTTAAATTCTTATTTTCCACACTAGCACTCAGCATAGAAATTTCAATTTTAGAGCTTTTTATAGCATGATAGTGACAAACAAGCGTACGGCAGGCCGTACGCTTGTTGGCCTGATGGCCTGATGGTAAGCAGCTGCCGTAGCCTATGGATGCCTATAACTTAAACATTTCTTTACATTAAATGGAATAATAATTAGGAACAATAATGTAAGAGTCTGTTAAACGATCGTCCAGGCTCACTGCTACCAGTTCTAAATATTTCGTACTAATTTATCGTTACTTTCAACGTACTCTCCCAGCCTATTCTGAAGCTAAGACAAAAATATATTTTTGACTGTCTACTTCCTCTTTCTAGAACAATAACTTTAAAAGGATACCGGTTATGTAAACTGAAATACATATAACCAGTCGTGATTTGAAAGTGTAAAAGTACCTGTCTGTGTCATCCTGGACGCTGCATATATCGTGACTGCACTTTCGCCGCGTCCGTCACGCTCCTTTGTTCTTCTTGTCTGTCTGTTAATGTTGTCAATGGATAGAGTAATTTATTAAGGCATTGTCTACATACCTAGACTTCTTTTAGGTCTTGTGAGAGGTAAGTCGTGGCCGGTTAAGAGGATATGTCATATTTCTTGGAAGCGTTCGAAGCGTGAGATATATTTGGCTATGTTAATAACGCATCGATATTTTTTATTTATTTGTACTAAAAGCACAGAACTGAATGGTGATAAATATTACGGTAAATACTTATTAGTTTTTGAAGGAATGTTTAGGTAATATATATTTATATCCAGAATAATATATATCTGTGAGATAAATGTTAGTTACTTATTCGTTTCTTTTATATGGCACCGATATAATTGATCCGGAGATTGTGTGCCGTAAAGCTCAAAATGTATAGATTACGTGTTACAGTTGGAGTATAACAATTTTTTATTGTTTTTTTCAGCAGCCAGCATTTGCGATGGGGCGAGACGAGTGCAACGGAGAAAGGTACCTACACAAATCTTTATACAATACAACGGATTATTATGTAATACTATTAAAATCGCTCGCACTTGTAAATCTGGACTAATCGCTTTTCGACAAAAAAAATGTCTGAATCTATTAGATTTCCAGGCCACTGTAGAATATTATAGATATTAATAAAATAATTATTTGTCAGCCTCCGTAGCCTAGTTGGTAGTGACCCTGCTTACGAAGCTGGAGGTTCCGGGTTCGAATCCCGGCGAGGGCATTATTTGTGTATTTATTTATCACAAATATTTGTTCCTTGGTCATGGCTGTCTATGTATTTAAGTATCTATATGTATCTATCTATTATATATATCGTCGCCTGGTACCTACATCACAAGCCTTAATTGAGCTTACTGTGGGCTTAGGTCGATTTGTGTAAGATGTCCCAAGATATTTAATTTATATTTATTTTATTTTATTTATCAGCACGACGCGGAGAAACAGATAGATTCATTGTGTCATGGTTCTACAGTGTGTAAGTCTAATACGGGCGATCAATTAAACCAGGCATGGGATTCATTAGAGTAATCATGGATTACAAGGTTTTTTTAAAGTTACTCTCAATTATGACCCCACAGAGTTTTTTTAAGATTATCGGAGCAGCAATGTAGGTACGAACATTTGTTTTTGTTGATATGGCAGTTATGTCATCTGCATTTGAAATTAGCTGTCATCGAGTCTTTAACTCGCGTATGTTGCTTTACATTGCGCGCCGAATTATTTTGTATGGAAAATTTTGTTGCTCTAATTTTAAGTAAAAGTTATTTGAATGTACTTATTATGTCGTAAACTAACACCCGTTAAGAGCTTCGCCCGTATTAGACTTACACCCTGTATACATAGATAGTGGCCTAGCAATAATTTTTTTTATTGATAACCAGAATTATTAAGAACGTTATTAAAATTACAAGTAGAACACAAATACAAAATACATAGGTATAAGCAGACCTGGCGGTTCATTAATGTACTCAATATTAACCACACTGATGATTGTACAAAAAAACATATACAGTGTGTGGCTTTGAACACGGGAGAAAAATGAAATGGGTGACTTCTTAGGCTATCCGCAATAATCCTGTAAAGGTCCCGATGTTAAAAAATTGATAAGTTTGGAGATATTGTTATTCAAAGTTATGGACCTGAAGTATTGAATCTCGGCATCACGATATCGTAGCTTGTCAGTCGCAAGACATCAAGATAGTATACCAGGTACTGAGTCGTAATAGTTATTTTGGTTTTATTTTTACACTAATTTGGTACGTTTTTTTAAAGTTTTTGTACATTTTTCAATGTTACAAAAATTATAAGTTACTAATAACTTTTAAGTCAAGTAAAAGAACCCATAATAACAAAATTTCCAAGGAAAAAAAAAGAAAAAAAAATTTTTTTTAATGACTATACTTATGTGGAAATGATTGTTGCTTAGCTTATTAATGCACCATTTAAATTTTCACCCCGGTTGTAGGCCACACACTGTATACCTATAACTGATTTCAATAATTATGTCTTTCAGGACACGGCGCGAGCTGAGCTACCGGCCGCGGTGCCGAGTGCAGAAACCCTCACAGCGCTCGCCCAAGCCATGGGCGCTGCCGGCTTCGAACATCATGAGGGACGGACCCTGGTGAAACGGCTTATCCCTGCTGACTCGCAGCCTGACCTAGATTTGGTGGAACACCAAGGTAAGACACTCAGATTGTCTACGTAACAGAAACTCTGATGCTAGACTATTTAGGTCCCTTTGGATTTGAACACCGTGAGAATTTGATCTTAGACAAGTGGATCATCATTGCCAAAATACAAGTTCGTTGCCTAAATAAAAAGTAACATTACAACTTACGGCCTTTTCTAATATCCGACCAACCGGGCATCTGAATCTTACCTGAACTCTAGAAACTCCTATTTAGACAGTTCCTTGGTTTAAAAAGCAAACTTACATTCCCACGTATACTAGAAGGCAAACAGTAGAAACTAACTCGGTAGCTACAATATTCTGTAGGCTCTGTGTTTATCGTTTTTCCTTGTTGCCGTCATGTACTAACAAATGCGAAAGTTTCGAGTAGCACGATAAACGGTACTCGTAAAAGCGTGAGACACCGTGCTTTCTGTTTTTCCCTTTTTCTTTTTTTGTAGTTCTCAATCGTAAACCTATGATATTTGTAGCCGTACTTTTGTATTTCCAGGAGTGATCGGCAAGGCAGGCGTGGATTTCCCGGCGTACCCGACCATCCCCACCACCGGCTTCAACTGCAAGAACGTGCCTACCGGCTACTACGCTGACCTGGAGACCGACTGCCAGGTAAATACATAATACATTTATATCTGCACCTTGTGAATCTTCAGAAATAACGTCCGATACATGTCGTAAGATAGATTGGGAGGAACCTCCACAGCATGATGAGTTGATGAGAGCTTGCATAAAAAACATTACTACTTAAGATCTATACTTATTGAACCATTGTTATCTGGTTGTTTATTTCTAATTGCAGGTATTCCACATCTGCGACACCTCTCGGAAGATATCCTTCCTCTGCCCGAATGGCACCATCTTCAGCCAGTCGCACCTCATCTGTGACTGGTGGTTTAAGGTGGACTGCGCCTCTGCGCCCGCACTCTACGAATCCAGCGCCGAGTACTACTCTAACGAGCAGAAGAAATCTCAGAAGATCACCCAAAGCCTTAGCAAGAATATTGACTACCAGCAAATTGCTGACAACAACGCCAGGGCAGAATCTAGAAGGGCATCTGTGAATGTTCCTAGTACAACGGAAAGACTTCTAAGACATAGGCAAAGATTACAAACTGAAGCGCCTAAAGCGGCATCTAGAAGCTTCCATGCTTTCTTTGCTGATGTTACCCCAACGTTGAAGACTGAAACTACGACTGATAAAAGAAGGAGAAATCTCGTCCAGTTAATAGCCAATAACTTTGGTAACGGGCCTGCCAGGACAACTCTGCCTACGTACACGGAATCGTCGACGTATAGAAGTGATAAAGCCGCTGGAGACTACAACAGTCTCAAAGAGATGCAAGTCGCAGCGGAAACTGCTTCGTTCACTAATAACAAAAATAGGCAATATTTACAAGATGCATACAATAAAAACTACCGCCCTTATCCAGTTTACACGCCCAATCTCCCCAACCACCAACAACTCAAAGCTAGCAAACCTAAAAGCAATCCAACGCTAACTACGTTGTACGATTTTAGAGATAAAACTTTAAACCAGGCTGCTAAAGAAGTGACTATTACTACAAAACGACCCACCCTCTTACCGTACACAAAGAGCTACGCTAACACTTTCAACGATAGGCGGGAACCCTACACCAGGCCTGGAATTTCGTCTTTGAAGGAATTTCTTGAAAAGGAGAAAAACAAGACTTTAGTCGCCAGTACTACGGAAAAGATAGCGCAAGTTACGGATAGAAGTGATCAGTTTACTCCAGAAGAACAAAACAAGGTGGTCATAGAAACTAAAAACAATTTCGAATCTGTAACGAAAATCCCTCAAACAACAAGAAATCAGTTCTATGGCGAAACTGCCAGCGACAGAATTACGACTATTAATTTCAATCAGATAACTACCGAACCGTCATACCAAGAGCGAAGAGAAAGGTTGTTGAGGAAGCTTAATTTGGAAACATTGCAGCCGACTGAGCCAACTGTTTCGACCACACTGACTGAGAAATATTACGGTGATCTTCCTAACAGACCTGGTCTACTTGTCCCACCGTCTCTAACTCCAAAAACTTTACACACTTTAGCTATCTACTACGCAACGGCTTTAGATAATCTGTCCACTACTGCATCTCCTGAAGAGGCGAGCGAAGCCAGCACTCCAACATTTGATGACTATGGAGCCATGGAAGACGCTTTACCGTCTCTATTTAGCCAGCACACTATTAATAAATATAGCAAACTATTTGGACACGGAACAGAAACATCCGAGTTACTAGAAGAAATTAAATTAGACCCGAATGGCACGTACAATGAATTGGCTGATGATTTGGCTGTGCAACAGAGTCAAAATCCTCTTGCTACCTCACCTCAGATAAGGGAGTTAGCTCAAGTATTCACACACGCATTATCCGCCTACTTGCAAGATCCTGTTCAATTTAGAAAGGTTCTTTCAGATATTCGTCCCACCCATCCTTCCTTTGGTGACATGCTCTCTACAACTGAGGAATCTTACAACACTGAGCCAACTACGACAATAAATGAAGATGATGATGAGATACTTGGATTCTCAGACGACAACAAAATTAGACCACCGTTTGTTTCTTTACGAGACGGCAAAGCTTTGAACATTGTTACTGAATATCCTACAGTATCCGATGACGCAGTAACCACACCCAGTACGTTTAGCACTGAATTCTTATCAACTACTGCTCAACCAACAACGCCTAGAAGCCCTTTCAGATGTTGCGGAAGAATATCAGCCTCATACACTACTGCCTCTACTCCGTTTGCTCGTAACACCACTCCCTTCTCTTTCACCAACACGGTCGCAGCTAACGTAAATACTTTGGCAAACAACATAAGTGACTATACAGTCACTACGACAGAAGATAATTACGTGGGACAAAGGTTTGGTGGATTCCAAAACAACTCTAATAACTCTCCTTATGGTAAAGAAGTATTGCAAACAAACGCAAAACCTTTGACTGAATACGTCGAAGTGACAAATCTACCTTCTGCTTGGGGCGTGGATGTATCTGATACAACATCTCCACCAATTACCGATTCCGATAACTTATTCGAAAGCAAAAGAATAAGAACCACCACCGGTATTCCTGAAACAACTCCGGTGTACTTCACTGAAGCTGACAGTAGCATTGAACTAGAAAACGAAGAAGAATTACAAAGAGCTCATAGTCAATCGTTCGTTAACCCGCAAAATAATATACGACAAGGCAAACAGTTAAACATTGACGAATCGAAAACGGCCATCAAGAAGCCTTCCGAGGAGTTAGAAGCACCAACCGTATCAGAAGTAGCATCGACAACGGTACAAACTACTGCTCAACCAAGTACTACCATAAAAGAAGAAGGGTCGGCTTCCACAATAACGCCGGTTTCTTATACATTCACATCTCCGGAGAGCGATAAAACTTCTGATTTTAGCTGGCCTACCACTTTCGAGTATTGGCAGAGCACTGTAATAGACCCCATAACATTGAATGATGGATTAAGTCCTTCGGGGCCAGAACAAGGAGTATCACAACTGGCTAGGCAAACGAACGCTTGGGCCCAAAACACTGTCACGACGCCAGCAACTGAAGCAAGAACAAGCGAACAATCGGTATCCTCATCAGTATTCTATGAATCTTCTACACCAAAAACGAATAAAGAAGAACGAGTCGGGAAATTGCTAAAAGACCCTACTTCTACAGAGGCAGCACAGGATATAACTACAATCGCTGATACTGTAGTAGAGAAAGCTAAAGAAATAATGGGAGGAATGAACGCTACAACTACAGAAAAACTTATGAACGTTATGAAAAAGACTAAATCGAAAACAGTGAGAAGGTTAATCCTTTTATTGGTACAGACTTGTGATGATGACCATAATACAACGGCGGAAGCATCTAAAAAAGCGCTGCTCGAAGCTTTAATGGCGGTATCACAGAAAGATATGGAGGAAATCACGAAAGAAGATGGTGACGAGGACCTTCCCACAACGGTCACTGATATCGAAGTTAAGAACTATAAGAGAAGCGATAAAGTCGCCGCATTAGAAGAAATAAGGCCCAAACAGTTCGAAAGAAGAGGAAAAAGCATTAACTTTGACCCTTCAGCTATCAACTCATTATCGAGCCCATCTACAACGACTACAGAAAATGTAAAGACGACGACTGAGGTTTACACAGAAACTACACAAGCTGCAAGAACGACTACAGCCAGTAGGAGAGGTGTCAAGAAGTTCTTAGTAAGAACGACCCCAGTCGAACAGAAAACTACCAAGTCTCCAGAAGTTGACAACCCTATAGCGGAGGCTAGGGTCGCGCCACCCAACGATGAACCTAAAACGCCCGCCGACACAAGAGCGCTGGAACTATTACGATCGCTTTACACGATCGCAGCTAGATGGGGTTGATTCAACCCATATTAAGTTAATGAGTGACTTCAAAATATTTAGGGATGGGTATGAGTTTTTGTTACAAAACAATTGGTGTACAGTATGAATTTGGTATATTATCTATGTTATCATCCCTAAATATAGTTGTAAAATATTGTGATTTTGTAGATAGAAGGTTCAGGCTCAAATTTTTGTCAAGTCATCAGTTTCAATGATAATTGTCAAATATCCATATTATTATTATTGAAAATGCTGATTGCTACGTTGCCTTAGTATATAATTAGTTAACTTATTACGTTGTGTTATTGAACAATGATTTATAGACTTTATTTTTATTCAGATATACTTGGGTTTTCCCCATATTTGGGAGAACAACCTGACAACCTACTGAGTTACCTACTTTAGCCTAATTAAACTATTGTTACACTGCCAACTTGAATATACTGTATTATACTCTTAAGTAGACTATTTTTAGTTGTAAAATGTGTTAAGGATTTTTATAGTAATTTGGATAAAAAAGTAATAAAACTTTTAACGTTTTTAATTATATCAGCCTTCCAAAAATAATATATATCGAGGGTTGCCTGGTGAAACCCGATAAGTCGAGATAATTATCAATTAGGTATTCATTGAAATGACAACCTCATGTCCAATAGATCGTATTTCAAAAACCGGTTTCATCGATTTATCGGGTTTCACCAGGCAACCCTCGATATTATATACATACATCTCGTTCCGGATTTGTCATAACTCATATCCTAACAACATCATGATATTACACAACCACAGAAACGCAAATTTTGCTGTTAGGGAAATTAATGTCAAACTGATAAAATTGGCGAAAAATGTTAAAGCTATTCATACATAACCTGAGAAATTTGCATAATCTGGATGGGAACTAAATAAAAAAAAACATATTTTTACTATAGTATATTCACCTTCCCTTTACAAAAGTCTACTTGATATCTTTCTTATTGATATACCTCTCGATCTCCTGATCGGTGACCTTATGGCCGGCCTTGAAGTAGCTCTTGAGCTTCCGTTTCTTCTTCATCATCAGCTTGGTCGCCGCCAGTGCTCCGCGATGTTGAAGCGATTCGAAGCGATCGCGAAGAAGATTAGCTGGAATAGACAGTGCAGCTAAGTATACCCCCTAATCATAAACGACCATAGTTATGCAGAAAATGACCAACTTAGATTTTTTGACAATCTGACTTAAGCTTTAACACATTGAGTTTGATCGCATTCTGCACTGGTCGTTTTCTATATAACTACGGTCAAACATCTCCTAACTTAGTAAGCCGTTAATCCTTATCCGCGTATGGTTTCTCCCTTTCGATCTTATAGACATATAGACAAGACCGAAAGGGACAAACGATACACGTATAACGATTAGCGGCTTGCTAAGTTAGATGTTTATGACTAGGGGGTTCGTTCCTTTCGGTTTTATTGAAATATTCATAAGATCGAAAGGGACAAACGATAACCGATACTTATCGGCTTGCTTAGTTAGGAGACATTTATGAATAAGATGGTTTGTGATTAGATTAGCATTTAGTGCATAAATATCCAGTGGAACCAAGACTAAACCTGTGCTACAAGTTAATTTCATATATTTTCTATATTTAATCTAAGGTTTAGATGCCTATTAACTGTGCAGACTCAGTAGTAATAACAAAATACACATTTTTGAGAATCCCTTTTTTGGAATAACAATAAAAATGTAAAACTTTTATGAAAATCGCGATCCTAATTTCTAGGACTCCTAGACATTAAAAGGTACATGGAAATAGTATGAAGTTAAGATACCAGTTATAAATAGCTATAAAAAATTTAAATATCAAGTTATTTTAACCTAAGGTGACACCGTACGTGCCGTGGAACACTCAAGTTCGCTTAGTGTTCTCAAATTTAACAATAAATAAGTCTGCAGAATCACACACACATCATATTATCAGCCTCACACAGTTCATTACTGGACAAAGATCACTCCTATGAACAATGCTAGTTTCCTTGAGCCCACTACTTGTAGCCTTTATTTCTACTCTTCTGTATGTAACAACAAGTCGGCTGACAAGCAAAACTCACTATAAAAACTGTCCCTACTCTTAGCAACCTCTTGTGTCAGTATTAAATCAGAACTGAGATACGAGCTTTATTTCAAGTAGGTATTTGTTACTTAGTGAGTTTTGCATGTCAACCGACGATATGTATGAGTACTTACTGTTAGTGGTCAATCTGGTCAGGTTCCCGCTTAGATCAGCAGGGTCCACGTAATCAGGCTCCTTCTGCGGCGGTTTATTCTTGTTGAGGGCCGGAGGGGCTATCTCCGCTTTTTCCGCGCGTTTACTAGAGCGCAGGGCTCGGAGTTTCTCTTGTTTCTGCTCCTTTGTGCTTATGGAGGATTGGAGCTTGCGTAATCTGTAATAAGAATGTTGCTGGATTATATATCGGACTATTATATTATGTAGGTACATGCAGTGGCAAATTGCAAAACGAATATTAAAAGCGGGTCTCTTTTCTATCTCTCTGACTAGAATGAGACTTCCGCTTGTAATATTAGTTGTAATTTGCGATACACCCATGGTCATTTCTCATTTGTATATAAGATATATCGTAACAATTTTTTATTGAAATTGTATTTTTAATTGAAGAGCTTGAAGGCATCTGCAAGCAAAGAGTTAGAAAAAATAATGGGAAATATATTTATATGACACTCACTTGTAAATATACGGAGTTGGTTAAATCGTGATTTGTGATCACTAGTGTGCTTATGGGACATGCGTGCGCATCGACGGCTGGAGACAACTGAGGCGCGCGCAGGACCGCGCGCGCTATTTACGATGCTGTTAGAGCGAGACAGAAAGCGAGACAGCGCACCACACTCCAGCCGATCCGGCTGATGAGAATTTCTACGATGGGTATTCGCAAGTTGCTGTATTCTCATCTACCCGATTTGTGCACTTCGCGATGTTGGGTGAGAGAACCGATGTTGCCGTCTCGCTCGCGAGGAAGTGCGAGCGAGACGGCTATTGTGTTATTTCGGAATACCTATCTTACACCTAAATTATGAATCTGTAAATAGTATATAAGACGATGACTGAATTGAATAAATGATCATTATTTGACTGCTGATTACCACTGTTTCATTCTCTCCACCCTGCCTGGGCCCCCATATGCTCATTATGATGAGATGATGAGTATGATGACGCTGCTGCCTATCATCAATCTTCTATCAACAAATGGTCAGTGACATAAGAGGTGGGGTAAGAGTTAAGGGTGAAGTCTCTTGAAATACTCACTTGTAAATATCCGTTATTTTCTTCTTATCAATCTTCTCCCTCTTGAGCCGCTCCTTCTCTAGCAGCCTCTCCCGCTGTTTCCTCCTGACCTTGTGGTCCTTCTTCTTATTCTGGACGGTCGAGTTGACGGCGCGGTACTCGGAGTCCAAGCCGCTTATATCAACGAATGGTCAGCGACATTTCAATCCCTTAGTCGACTTTTAAGAGGTGGGGTAAGAGTTAAGGGTATAGTCTCTTGAAATACTCACTTGTAAATATCCGTGATCTTCTTCTTATCAATCTTCTCCCTCTTGAGCCGCTCCTTCTCTAGCAGCCTCTCCCGCTGTTTCCTCCTGGCCTTGTGATCTTTCTTCTTATTCTGGACGGGCGGTTTGACAGCGCGGTGCTCGGAGTCCGAGCAGCTTATATCAACGAATGGTCAGCGACATTGCAATCCCATAGTCGACTCTTCCGACATCAACAGGAAGAGTTAAGGGTGAATTCTCTTGAAATACTCACTTGTAAATATCCGTGATCTTCTTCTTATCAATCTTCTCCCTCTTGAGCCACTCCTTCTCTAGCAGCCTCTCCCGCTGTTTCCTCCTGGCCTTGTGGTCTTTCTTCTTATTCTGGACGGGCGGATTGACGGCGCGGTACTCAGAGTCCGAGCCGCTTATATCAACGAATGGTCAGCGACAATCCCTTAGTCGACTTTTACGACATCAACAGGAAGAGTTAAGGGTGAATTCTCTTGAAATACTCACTTGTAAATATCCGTGATTTTCTTCTTATCAATCTTCTCCCTCTTGAGCCGCTCCTTCTCTAGCAGCCTCTCCCGCTGTTTCCTCCTGGCCTTGTGGTCTTTCTTCTTATTCTGGACGGGCGGATTGACGGCGCGGTACTCGGAGTCCGAGCCGCTGTCTTCTGCGGGGTTGTGAGGCTGCTCGTTTAGGTTCATTTCTTCGCGCCATTGGTTCTGGGGAAATTGTAATTGGTATTTTAATAAAAATATTGTAAGTACACTGTAAAGGTTAACGGAGACGAATCAGTAATGAGTTGTAAAACGGCTGCCACGAGCCATAAATGCTCCATGTGGCACATACATAACAATAATAATTTTTGTTTTACTTTTATTTGACTATAAAAAACAATACAGCATTACAGCTAGTCAGAAAATGCGCTGTAGAGCTAAACTAAGAAAATAATACTATAATAACTAATAATACAGGTACTTTAGAGGTTTGCCATCTTATGGGTCTTACACCAAACTGTCTGTGAGCATTAAATTGTTTGTTAAAATGGGGATATAATAGTAATCAGCTAGGTAGGTAATGTTGATTGGTCAATGTGATCAATGTCAATGGTTGGGCCGCCTTTTATTGGAAGCTATGGCATTTTAAAGCAAAAGCTACATAATATTGATTTATTGATGCCAAAACTGTATAAGCATAATCATGCACACAGATGGGATGGCACTTCGCAATATCATTATCGGCTTATTGCAATCCACTGCTGGACATAGGCCACTCCTATTTATCTTAGCGTATGGACGCATTAGAAGGTAAATGCCAAGCCACTGGGCAAGCGAGTTCGCAATCTCAGTAGTGTATCCACACTATGACGCTACTGCCCAATCATCAATAAAAATTATGACCAGTGACACTTTAAGCCCTTAGTCAACTCTTATGACACCCACGGGAAGAGTTGGGATTGTGACAATGACAGATGTATTATGTGTTTCGTTCGACTTCGGAGATCTTCAGGATGTGAGCGTAGCGTCTCCCAATGACCGATAGATGCCGCTAGCGTCTATGAAGCCGCTCCACAGCCCGTAGCGCGCCGCTGTGACGTAGTTTCCGCTCAAACAGCTTCCTGTAACCAACCAGCTCGCACCCGGCGACTCGCCGCCATTTCATTGTTTCGTCGACCGTCTTGGCCGAAGGTCCGCATATTTTTATTTAAATTCGACACGTGGTCTTTAACTTCTCGGCGAACAGAAAAGTTATTTTAAGGAAGTCATTTGAAGTGTTTCGCTAATCGTCAAGAAAGTGGTCTATCGTTAAATATTTACGACGAAAATTTAAGATTCGAATTTTAAAATTTCATTTCGAATAATCGAGTTTCCGAAGTATTTTCGAACCGATAACGTCCGTCGCGCAATTTTCAAGAGTGACTTCGATCTACCCACTTTTTCTGGCGAAATACGTTCTCGACCACGATCGTGTTTTAAACGTTACCGTCGTTCAGTCGTAGGCGTTTCCGAGATTTTTAAAGTAGGAAATCGTCCGATTAACGCGTGTTTTTAATCGCGTTACTTCTCTTACGGTAACGTAAGCCGCTGCCACGTGGGCACCACCGCGCCATGTGGGTGCCACCGATCCTGACCTCACTGGCTGCCACGTGGGCACCAACGGTCCCGACTTCATTGGCCGCCATATGGGTGCCACCGATCCTGACCTCACTGGCCGCTACATGTTCGCCACCGATCCTGACCTCACTGGCCGCCTCGTGGGCGCCACCGGTCCTGACCTCACTGGCCGCCACCTGGGCGCCACCGGTCCTGATCTCACTGGCCGCCACCTGGGCGCCACCGATCCTGACCTCACTGGCCGCCACGGGAGCGCCTCCGATCCCGACCTCACTGGCCGCCACATGGGCGCCACCGGTCCTGATCTCACTGGCCGCCACCTGGGCGCCACCGATCCTGCCCTCACTGGCCGCCACATGGGCGCCACCGGTCCTGATCTCACTGGCCGCCACCTAGGCGCCACCGATCCCGACCTCACTGGCCACCACATGGGCGCCACCGGTCCTGACCTCACTGGCCGCCACGGGGGCGCCTTCGATCCCGACCTCACTGGCCACCACATGGGCGCCACCGGTCCTGATCTCACTGGCCGCCACCTGGGCGCCACCGATCCTGACCTCACTGGCCGCCACGGGGGCGCCTTCGATCCCGACCTCACTGGCCGCCACGACGGTGCCACCGGGGCGGGGACTCCACTGGCTGCCATGTTGGTGCCACCGGGCCTGACGTCGCTAGCTGTCACGGGGACGCCATCGGTCCCGACGCTGGCCGCCACCGGTCCCGACGCGACTGAACGCCACGTGAACACCACCGGCCCTGACCTCACTGACGCCATGTCGGTGCCGCCGGCCCCGACGTCACTAGCTGCCACGTGGGCACCACCCGTCCTGAACTCACTGCTCGCCACGTGGGTGCCACAGGTACTAACGTCATTGAGTGCCATGCCGGCACCACCGATCCCGTTTTTTGACGGGGTGCCACTACGATGCTACCGATCCCGACCTCACTGGGCGCTACAACGGTGCCACCGGTCCTCGCCTCATTGGCTGCCGCAACCACGACACCGGTCCCGACTTCACTAGTCGTCGCGACGGCACCATCGGTATTGACCTCACCGGGTGCCACGGGACACCGCTGGCCACGAAATTATAGTCACCATGATGACATTACAGGTAATAATACTGCCGTTCGATGCTGATGCTGTCCAGGCATGGCGGTATAACCCACCTCCATGTTGCTGCCGATCACGAAACCGCTACATTCACGCGACCACAGCAATGGCGCTACAAGTCAGAATACAATTGGTCCGATGAAGTTCATTGTGCAACTACAGTGGCCCGCCAAGCCGATACAATGACGCCACGATAACGCCTCGCTGCCGGCTGCCAACTGGCCGGATGACGCCACCGCCCGCGATATTCGCCATACGGCGGAAGCTCTGCCCAACGCCAAAGCGCCAACGACTCTTGTCAGTTTGGCCCCCCCATATCACGTAAGTAACCAAGCTGATGCCGGCAACCACCCTGGCGCCGCCTGCCGAGCGGAAGCATTGCAAACCACAGTCTGGTGCTCCTGCTTCGGGTGTTCCTGATAGACATACACGTGCCTACTGCAGCTGGGGGATTGCAAACCCCTCGTTCTCGATCGAGGATCCGTTGTAGTGGCTGACCGAGTCACAAGGAACTGCGTCCTATTGTTCTATAGGAAATCTGTACGTTGTATCTATATTCAAAAACTATCTGCAGTCTCCCACGATCCAATACAGCAGAAGCAGGAACACTTAGTGCACACTGCACCAAACCGAAGACCTGTTCGACAATGAATGGAATCTGTAACGTAATATCTCAAATTATTCTACAAATGTTTGACCAGCCCCGGATTCCTCAGACACTCAAATCCGCGGGCCTGCTTTCTGAAAACTGGTGGTATTGACAAGGTTTGGAAACAGATCTCTTATAATCTCTCTACTCGCACTCGTTCTCCAACTATACGGGGTCCTCCTCATAAAACGAACCATTTCTCCGAGGGCAATAAACAAATTTGGGACAAAAACCCCCGGTCGTAAGCGAGCTCGAGATACAGCTGCACGAGGAAAGAGGCCATGGAGAGATAGCTCGAAACACCGGTATACTCGTCACAGAAAATAAATTCTTCGTTTTTATCTAAGCGTATTGCTATGCCCGGTGCTATTCCTACACAGATTATTCTTTCCCAGAGCCGATTAAAGGTCTCCCATATTAATAGCTGAACTTACTTACTCCTCTAGCGCTACGACCCAAAGAAAGTCCTGGTCCCCAACACGACTGTTCACCTCTGACTCCGGTCCTGGGCAGTTTTAGTATACTTAATATTATTTGTAAGTAAACAATTGGATGCGTCCGTGACTGCGTCGACATGATACATTTCTGACCAACGTTTGATCACCTATCAAGACTATTTCCTGATAGCAATCCAGTCGAAAAAGTAGTACAGATTACCAGATCAACCCCCATCAACCTAGGTTAGCAAATATACTACCTGAAATACGTTACAATCCTTACTCAAACCATAGCCACAACATTTGCGTCCTGCAGGGAAAATAAGGTAAATGATTGGTTGCGAGACAGCCTGTCTCGCGTCCAACGTCGTGCGCTCCTAGACGGACTCAACCTTACGAACTTGGGCGTCCATGGAGGCTGGTTGCACTATCGCAGGCCCTAACACTGCTTCGGGCGATTACAGAGTCCCATGCCAGCTCCCATCTCATCTGCCAACCGGACTCTTGAGGGAATCTCCCATGGTGAATTAAGAACGTAATAAAATACGTTCATATCGAGGTAAGAAGGAAACACTATACTGAGTGTATTGATCAACGCACCGCATTCTCAGTCGGTCCTCAACAGGAAGCCGGTGCATGGTCTCCAACAGGGAACTTGCACTGCGACTCCAAAAAAAACTACACTTTAAAACTTAAGGAGAACCTGAGGAGATCGATAGTTAGTATGATTATTAGTTACAACGACCAACGCAGAAAGTATTGGCATCAGGGAATTGCCTACGCACTACAGGTTCAGAACTTACGGAACCAGTTCGGTTCATATACCTACAGGTCGGTACTTTCAGGAAGTCGACGGACGAGCTAGGGGACTCTGCGCCCCCGAGTGGCACCAGCGCCCGGAGGCCACTGAGCAGATCTTCACCCGCTAGGGTACCCCGTCCATCGACCTGTTCGCTCACCTCAAACGTTCACGTGCCACAGTATGTCTCAGTCTACTGGCCCTAACTGAACGCACGATGCGTTGAGGTAAGCGGAACGCTGCTACACCGACGCTGACTGACCAGATCAAAAGAAAAGTCTTCTGGTGTTCCGTTGGCGTTTCTCCAAAGTAAAAACAGGTACGCCCATATGGAAAATAGTCATCGTGGTACGCTAAAAATAACATCGTCTACCAGTTGTCTCATCAAATCAAGTAACGAAAATATCCTCTCATATTTTATCGCACTTAGCGTAGCGAACGATAATCTCTGATTAATATTATTTGTAAAGTATTTATTTGGCGAAACCTTCGCCTTCAAGGTGCCTGTTTGATTAAACGCTTAAAGAATACTAGTTTTAATCTGAACAGCTGTACGACATATCAGAGAGAAACCCACATATGGAATGTTAATACCGAGTTTAGAGTCCATGACCTTACACTGTACTGTATTATACGTAGACAATTATTCTAATAATTCTCACTTAATTATTTCCTTTCTGAAATTCCGTTCTAAATTAGATAACATCAAAATATGAACCCGGTATTCTGGACGTGTCAATTCGTATAAATTACCGAAAATGTTATGTGAAACTTATGTGTAAAAACTGCGGATGAGTAAGTCCTATATATAATCTGCGGATATCTACTCTGTAGATGTATGCAAATAGCATGTCAACCCAACCGAAAAGCCTCGTTTGAGCCTATTCTTAACCTCTGAATGCAAAGCGATGCATCATGTATTCTTAATTTTATTGACTACACGTCAAAATTCATTGGTTGATTTAGGGCAGTAGAGCCCTAACATTTCTGCACCCGCTGACTCGCCACCAGGAGATAATAGACAGGTCTCACATCCTGAAGATCTCCGAAGTCGAACGAAACACATAATATGAAATTTTACCTTCCAATAAAATTAATATTATGTTTTCTAAGACTTCGGAGATCTGGATAATGCCTTCCTGGTGGCAATATTTTATCAACCTTTACATTCTCCTCAACAATGAAATGGCGGCGAGTCGCCGGGTGCGAGCTGGTTGGTTACAGGAAGCTGTTTGAGCGGAAACTACGTCACAGCGGCGCGCTACGGGCTGTGGAGCGGCTTCATAGACGCTAGCGGCATCTATCGGTCATTGGGAGACGCTACGCTCACATCCTGAAGATCTCCGAAGTCTTAGAAAACATAATATTAATTTTATTGGAAGGTAAAATTTCATATTCTTACGACCGTCACCACGCGGTGATGGCACTTCAATTCAGGGCTTGTGTACAAATCACGCGAGGTCCTATAGGGGGGGGAGGGGGTCCAAGAAAACATCACGAAAGATCACGTTAGGGTCAAAAAGTAGCCGAAAAAACCTCGCATGATTTATGCATGGGCCCTCAATGCATATCGAATTGCATGAAATTATCAAGTGTTACCTCTTTCTCCTGCACAGTAACCTTGCTGAACATGCCAGTGGTGACGCGGTGCAGGTGCTTCCCTCGCTTGATGATCTTCTCCTCATGTTGCACCACCTGCTGCAGCAATTCTTGGTGCTCCTGCAGATGTGTCATATGTTTTGTTAGTTATATTTGTTTTAAGTTAAGTAAAACCTAGCAGTACAAATCATCTCTCAAGAATTTTGCTCAGGTTACAGCAAGTACAGACACCATCAGATATCAGAACGGCCAGGGTTCTTACAAATATCAGCCTCAATTGTCATTGCGTTAAGAGTGAATTTTCATGACTGCAGTAGCAGCTCTGATATATCGAATGGCGTCGTACACACACAATAGCTTTGATGATATAAAATTAAATTGTAAAACTAATGATTTTATAGTATTTCAGAGTATAAATTTTAGAATGTTCTTGCCACTAAGATTTCCTCAGCTAAGTATAATGATTTTAAAATACATTAGTTTTAGAAACAGGTCAAAATCGCGTATAAATATGCGTATATTGCATTGCACATTCTCTAGGATCACAAGTAAAAACATTGGAAGTAATTTTCGATGCATAATCAAACAACATTAAGTGACGTTATATCTTCAGTTATAATGGTCAGTGACACTTCAATCCCTTAGTCGACTCTTACGACACCCGAAGGAGGAAGGATTCTTATATAGTAATATATAACTATGCAATGATCTGTATAATTAACTTATTATTGTTTATATGTACAGTCGACGTCAAAGATATCATTACGGTTTAGGTGCCAAAAATATATTTACACAACTTTATTGCTTTGACATTAAGGCCGTGTAAATATATTTTTGGTGCCATAACTGTAAATATATCTTTGATGTCGACTGTACAACAGTGACACATCTTTTCTCTATTTACTTTTACACTTTCAGCCCAACAACATATATTTTGTACCTGCTTATATGATTTTTAATTATAAAATATGGTTTTGATCACCACACAAAAAATTATTATTCCAGCAAAAAAATTTAAATTTTCTGCAATAATCAACCACAATACTATTTAACCTGATACTAGGTTTTTCGATGCATAATCAAACAACATTAAGTGACGTTATATCTTCAGTTGCATAGTTTAACTTAAATTTTTTTTTTTTTTTATACCACTTCGGTGGCAAACAAGCATACGGCCCGCCTGATGGAAAGCAGTCACCGTAGCCTATGGGCGCTTGCAACCTCCTAATTTGGTTTAGGATAATTAGAGAAAAATAATCTTACCTTAAATGAAGGATTATAACTGACTCCAGGATGCGGAATCTCAATAGCCTTCCTAGTAACAACGGTTTTAGCCAGTGGAGGCTTAGGACGCAGCCTGCGGTCTGGCAGAACATTATGAAGCTGAGCCTCTGTTGATACAAAATCGTCTACCAGGGTTGAAGGAATACCTTTAGCTTCTGGTACTGTAAAAGATAATTGGAACTACATATTCGTAATACAACATTTGAAGGAATGTCAAAATAATTTTGTAATTATGTTCATGTTTCATACAATATATGTATTAGTTCTGCTACTACTGTGCATACATGCACTCTCATATTGGTTGATTTTCCACCCTAATCTCAACATCAATTTCGAATTGATCAATAGTAAAATAGTTAACAATATTTAGATGCATTAATCAGAACAGTAAACTCTAATTTGCTTACAGATAGGTTAATCAACTTACAGTCCTGTCCCCAGAGATCTATACCAAAGTTCTGGCGAGTCCTCTTTATTTTTCGCTTCTGATTTAATGCCATCTTCCTATTCTTCTTTGCCAGTTCTGCCTTCTTTTCATAAATTCCTTTCTCAATACAACGTTTTTCCTTAAGTTTACTGAGAGCTGTTGGTCTTGTACCCGTTGGATTAACATGATTACGTTTTGTATTAGGATCTGGAACCTAGAAAAAACTAACCCTTAAAATCCTTTAAGGTTGTTTCTTATGACTTCAAAAATGTTTATCTATTTGGAGTATTTTGAATTTTGTATGTGTGATGACGCTGCTGCCCATCATCAATATTTTGTCAAATAATGGTCAGTGACACTTTAATCCCTTAGTCGACTCTTACGACACCCGAAGGAGGAAGGATTCTTATATAGTAATATATAACTATGCAATGATCTGTATAATTAACTTATTATTGTTTATATGTACAGTCGACGTCAAAGATATCATTACGGTTTATGTGCCAAAAATATATTTACACAACTTTATTGCTTTGACATTAAGGCCGTGTAAATATATTTTTGGTGCCATAACTGTAAATATGTATATCTTTGATGTCGACTGTACAACAGTGACACATCTTTTCTCTATTTACTTTTACACTTTCAGCCCAACAACATATATTTTGTACCTGCTTATATGATTTTTAATTATAAAATATGGTTTTGATCACCACACAAAAAATTATTATTCCAGCAAAAAAATTTAAATTTTCTGCAATAATCAACCACAATACTATTTAACCTGATACTAGGTTTTTCCTACCTAAACTCAAATTAAAGCATTGTTTTGTAATGGCATTTTCTAAATTATGTTAAAAGTTACAACATTATTTAAATAGAAAATTTCATCTAGTTGTAAGGCGTCTTAAGAGGTATGAACTGTATTGAACCACAAGTCAACCCCCCAAAGGCCCAGAGCCCCATACCTATTCCATAGACCTAATATTGCACAAAAACTCACTAAAGATGATCTTCTGGGGTGGCATTTATTGCCATACATAAAAGAAAAAAAATGTTCTGCAAAGAGATAAAATTACACGCAAATGCAATTTTTTTATTTCAGATTAATAAAACATATTTACATTTTACTCCGCCAAACACACACTAGGTATAGCCTGTCTCATAGGGGATATAATACAACTTCCTTATTACATTAGCAGCTTGAAGCAACAATGTCTTGATTAATTATTATTTAAAATCCAAAAGTTTTAAACAAATCTAGCCAGAGTTATGAAATATCCTTTTGGAATAACAAAAAGTTGAGTGTGTGAATCATCAATGTTAACTAACTTATTTTTATACACTGAAAGATTCAACATTTTTTAAATATTTTACTATGTGTATATCTTACCTTTGAGGAAGGCAAAAGAATTTCGTAACATTTTGGAATCTCAGCAAGCTTAGCCCTTTTCTTTTGTTTGTTTGTGAGAGGTCTTTCATCCTTTATTTTTACATCATCTCCTGCTGTGTCAACTACAAACAACTCGGCATCAGGTTTAGCTTCAAATTTCCTAAAAGAAAATAACACATATGTATGTAATACTATCGATTGATTTTGCTCTAACACACATCTATATTAGTGATATTATAATTTACTATAATATGTCTATCAACTCACATTCATTTTCAAAGGGCACAGCAGATGTACTCAGAGCAACATTATACATTTAAAATATCGGTTTCATTTCATTGGTAGGGGAGATACTACTAAGATAGGTTGCTATTTGCAAGCTTTGCAGCAGACAATTCAAAATGTATGAAATTAGCATATTTCGGATCGTAGGATTGGGTTTAGATAGGTTTTATTCTTGTCGATATTTGTTAAACTGAGATTTCTCGTTAAGTTAGTCAATATTTATCTAAACAGCATGCTGTAAATACGTAAACATAACCTTACCCTAATCTTTCCTCCAGTCGTTGGTCTTCCAGAAAGGCCTCGACGTCACTAATATCACAGTGTTTCCGCCACGCTTTTTTATTCTTTTTGGATACATGCTTCTTCTTCTTAACGATAGACATAATTATTAATTTAAACTGTTTTAACAGTCATGTGCTACACGAAAAACTTCGCGTTTTAAAGGAACTTTTCTTTCAATCAATTTGACAGTGACACGTGACACTAGTTTCTGGTCTTACGTTCCGTTAGATTAGAATAACAATGAGAAGATTTCAATATTTTATGTGTATAGTATACTTATAAATTAAAATTCTGTTGCTATTAAGTTTTGTTACCTAAATTCAGGTGTTACAATAACATTTTAGTATTATTAGAATGAATTCATTGTTGTTATAGTCGTAAATACACCACTGTCACTGCTCAAAAGTTGCGTAAAATCAAACGTTTTCATTGTCAGGCCTACTACCGCGAAAATCGAAATTCGTAAATTTCGAGGATTTTTCTCTGTCACTCAAACAAAGGTGTCATTAGAGTGAAAGAGACAAACCCTCGAAATTTACGAATTTCGTTTTTCGTGGTGGGGCCGCAGGATTAAAGACTTTCTACACGATTGGGACCCAACCATCTGGGTCGCGTTTTATAAAGTTACAATTTACAATTTCGCTGTTTGCCTCTCTTTCTAGCCAATATGTGCGTGCGTTAGAGAGGCAAACAGCGAAATTGTAAATTGTAACTTTATAAAACGCGACCCTGGAACTCTGTTGGCCAACAGCAAAGAGTAAATTGAATATGCCGACAGGGAAGCTTCATTCAGTGTATGCTAAATGCTTATTGCTTATCACTAGTCCCAAGCACACGTTGTGCGATAGAAAATAATTATGATTGAATTCATGCGTTTAGAATATATTGATTTATTTATTTAGGATATGTGATCCAATTTATACTACTACCTACTACCTACCTACCTACACCAAAAGCGAGAATACATAACATAACATATTTAGGTGGTTTATGGTTAGCTGAAGGTTATCGTTCCCTACCTTTTCTTCTTCGCTCAAACAAAAAAATAGGCAGTACAGTACCTACATTACGATACGAATGTGAAAAACACGAAGTTCGAAACAAGTGGAGATAAATTAAAGCACGACCGAAGGGAGTGCCAAAAAATCGACACGAGTTACGAATTTCGTTTTCGCACGTGTATCGTACGATGTTTTTCAGTACATAATTATGGCCCTCCGAAGATTACGACCCGCCGTAAAATGAACCACTTCTCGCACTAGCTAAAAATGGTTGATCACAACGACTGGTGGTCCCGCTCGTGTAGAAGGTCTTTCAGCGTTTAAAATGTCTTGTTACAAATAAACACAGTCATTTTGTTTTAAGAAAGTTTATTACATCATTATTATTATAAAAACTTAGAAATACTTAACAAAATTACAAACTAAATTAACAAAAGGATTAATGGCATTTAAATTACAGGGTAGTTTTCTGCACCCTTTATTTATTCATCGCAGTCTTCTTCTTCTTCCACTTCTTCTTCTTCAGCGTCTTCAGCAGGTTCTTCTGCTGGTTCTTCTTTTACTTCTGAAAATTATTTTGTTATTAAGCAACAATATAGGTACGGTCAGCTCTCATAATAGTAATAATATGTACCTATACGATTTTGATCCTTATGCCTTTGGCATACATTCCAAAATATATACATGTTAGACGTGACTGTACCTATAATGGTTTTTTAACTTTAATATTTCTATTAGGTATGAAAAATATATACATAGATAGGTACAGTCAAGAGCAAAAGTAGGTGATCATTCTTGTTCGATTATAGACCTTATTCCATTGTGATAAGGCACAAGGTGATCAGTGTGATCACTTACTTTTGCTCTTGACTGTACCTAAGTTAGGTATCTATGCGAAAAATTACGAATTATAGAATTTGCCCTCTCCAGCACTCGACGCTACGTCTGACAGCGCCGCAAAATTAAATGAGAATAAACACGCTGTCTGGTTGGTCTGGTTTTTCATTATAGCATCACTAGGTATATCATTTTCATCATACATACCTATACAATAACACTGCTGTCGTGTTTTTTTCCTAAATTAGGCCAGAGCAATCTTATTCTGCCACTATATGTAATATAAAAATTAACGTTTACCTACTTAGCCGTCATAGAAAAAGTTATGTATGAGACTGTACCTACATTATTATAAAATAGATTCCATTTTCGGCCATCACTCTTCCTCGACAGACTTAAACACTAACGTGCACCGTGACACAGACCTTCATCAGTTCATCACTGCCTTCTTCGTTTATGTACTTTTACTAAGTTTTTTTTATTAGGCAGACGTCGCATTGATATACCATTATCTCGCTCACACATCGTAGTTGCATGCGGAAACGGCATCAGCCTTACGAGCGACTCCATAAGTTGGAGCGAGAGCACGATATTGGGACTCCCTCTCGCACGTATGGTGTTTCGCCAGGCCGGTCGCCTACGACCAATGTTGTGGCCAATGCGTTAGACCTATTGTTAGCGACCGACGCTCGTCTTGTCTAGACGAAGTTGTCATCTAAGATTCCTGATTAGTTAACATACACATTTAAGAAATCAAAATCACTTACCAATTTCCTTAGATGTGTGTTAGTCACAAGGTTAGTCGCCTTAGGGCTGCCATTTCAAACTCAAAATCAGTCGTTATTCCAAATACAATCGGTTAGATATGTAATAACAATTAGTTTGTGTATGTTAGTGACAACGTGTTGAATCAGACTGTTCAATTTCAGATACTCGTATGATCGGTGTCCCATATTCCTAGGCATGTTATGGAATATCGTCAAAGAATATCGAAAATGGAAAACATCTGGTAAATAAGTTAGTCGGTCAATCGTCATATAGTAGAAGAAGTAAGAATCAAGTGAGATGTCGAGCAGTCAGGTAAGAGTCGTGAACAGTCAAGTAACAGTCAGAAACAGTCAAATTATTAAAATGCCACATTATCACAAAATATTTTATTTATTAAATACACATTTGTTTGTTTCCACCATTCATTAGTTGGACATCGCACTTAATTTTGGTTTCTTTTGTTGAAAATAGTATAAGTATCATAAGGGTTAGATTAGACAGTTAATCTAATCTAAAGCTATGATTGCTAACACCTTGTCAAACTTATCTTACTTATACTGTTTTCCCCATCGGATTTCGCTGGCGTCATATTAGTGTTGTTATTTACTTTATCGTTAGATTGTACATATATCGTCATTTCATATGATATGAACTCACTTGGATCTACTGTAAATAAATAAGTTATAAAATTTATAAAAAAAGCTATAAAAATCAAGTAAAAAGTATATCACAAAAAAGCTTCGTAAAAAATCAAACTTGAACAACTAGGTAAAAAAACCTACTATTATTATTTACACTTGGTATGTTTAGTTAAAATAAGAATAGGATTCCTTAACAAAGAATTGACTGAAGTTAAGAACAGATGTGATGTACCTAACGAAAACACTTAACATAGTAAACTACCTATGTCTATATAAATTATGGCTTCCTATTCTCATGTTAACCTTGCTGATTTATCTAGGTTTTGGATCAGTTCATTCGATTATTTGTATCATTAGATGTAGGTCTTATTTTAAATCTTAGTTAGATATTTGAATTTGATTTAACTGGATATAAATAACACGCTGATTCGTTTGCAATATCTCATCGTGATCATTTGTTCACACTTACTGTCATTTTCTAATTCGTGAATTTATGAAATACTTAGTAGCAAGTTTACATCGGCTACAAAATGTGACATCACGAACGACTTACTTTTGTCAAACTCCAATGTTCCAAATTAAATATTGAACTGATACAAACCTAAACTGTACTAAACGTTAGCTACTAGTGCTTGTAGTTCGACGGAACGTTGATATAGTACTCCTGCGGCGCCTCTTGCGCCGGGAGGGTGTACTCCTCGTAGCTCGTACCTTCGTGGGAGGCGTCCTTCTGGCCAGCCTTGAGTCCGGCCGCCGCGGCCTTCGCTGCCGCCTCCGCCGCGTTGGCTTGCGCTTGTTGGGCAGCAGCCTGGGAAAGGTTTTGTTTAGTTAATGTTTTGTCTTACAAGTCTACTGAGAACATCGAAAATTGTAAATTCCGAACATCTGTCGCTGTCACACCAAGGAAGGTGTCCTCGGATTGAGAGAGACAGATAAATACCCGAAAGTTACTAGTGTCGAGTTGGCGGTAGGACTACAGAAACCCACTAAGAAAATCTGCTAATAAAAAGGCTGCCTATCAAAACTTTGCCTATTTATTTAAAAAAAACTAAAGAAATATTAGGTGCTTCTGTAATTTTCTCTTGCAAGAAGAAATAAAATTGTTAAAATAGCGTGAAATCAAAAGAAGTGTAGTTATTTAAGACAAAAGAAGAAGAGGCTAATTTAATAGGAAGAAAAAAAAGAAAAATAATTTTGACTAGGTCTTTATTACGTGATCATTTGATAAAACATTAATAGTATTCGGTCTTCATTAATAGTTGATATCAATTGTTATGTCCTCGAATACGAGCACTGGTGAGTTCTTCAATACCTGCGTATCAAAGTACACCTAGTTATTTAAGTGAAGTTTTTTTGAATACCTAAATATTAAATGATTCTGAAACTACGAATCAAAGAAATATAAACTAAATGATTATTGGTGTTACTTTTTTACTATATTTTTACGATATGCTTACGAGAGAAAAAAAAATTGCAAAAGACTACAATATATTCAGCCAAATTCAGTTAGGTGTCAGAAATTTAGTTTAGTTGGTAATTATTGGCTTTTGTTTAAATTACGATGCTCTAAATTGGTCTGCCTAAAATAAAATGGAACTAAAGAAATCCTAATGATTATTCAACTGACTTACCTCTACCCGGTAACCATGCTTGACTGCCGCTCTATATCTAACAGATCATCATTGGCTATAAACTTACCTTCCAGTCGTAGTGGCCAGCGATTTTGAACTTTACTCATTGAGGCCGTCCGTAACGGCCCAGTTACATAATATCCTCGAAGGTCATACCTGCGCCTTTCTAGCAGCAGCCTGAGTAGCCTCGAAGTCGATCCTGACTCCGTGCAACTGCTCCTGGAGCGAGGCTAGCCGCTGCCGCGCCGCGCCCACCATGGCGGTTTGCGCGCCGAGCTCGCCGGCCGCCTGCGACGCCGCTTCGTTGGCGTTCTCGGATGTCGCTTGCGCAGCGTTCAGGGCCGCTTGGATCACGTTCACCTGGAGTTTTTATGAAGTTTGAGTGCGGTTCTGGTGGCTTATGATGGTCCCGTTTTATTTATCGTACTACCGATCACTTTCGCACTAGCATACTTGTTAGAACGTGACGGCAATGACGACAAACAATTAGACACGGTACCATCATAAGTCTACTGGAGTCTTATTACAGTCCCCCGAATTGCATCTCTTTATTATATCAGTGGTGTTCATTTCGAAGGAGGACATGATGATATCTACGTTGAGCAATTGCCTAGATAGGCATTACGCATAGTATAGGTGTTAGAATAACGTTGTTTACTACGAGGATGCTTAGAGCATAGGTAATAAACATACTGCATGAGGTTGAACTACATTTAGATACATTAATTCGAGGGCAAAATGGACTTTGATATGATTGGACTTCGCCAGAACTTACTCAGACACTTCGACTTGGACAGAACTATAGAATTTCAACAAGCTGTTCAAACTTCACAAAGAAACAAACTTTGAAACAAAGAAATAAATCGAAAGAAAAAAATGAACCTGAGTACCTGAGTGACAGTTTAAATGAGTGATCAAGATTGTTTTTGCGTAACTATTCAACCGTGTAGTCACCGATTAGGCGTCGGAAGTAAGCGAACCTACTCGCTCTCAAGATTTCGAGAGAGAAAATACGGAAGTGGTTAATGTGTGTAACTCCAGTAACTCATGCGTGGCAATGAACTTCTCAGTATTTGCTTTCATGCGGTATTGTAACATGTATGAGATAACATTACAATTTGGTTATAACTCCGTATCCGTAATAGGTATATCGCTACCTACCTAATTTGTGCTTATTAACAGTTACGTTAAGCGCATTATTGAAAACCGAATTCTAAGTATCATTTTTGTGTTACGAAGTTACCCATTAGGTATACTCGTATGACTAACTTTCGTACTGCAATGGGAACGATCGTGTTTTTTTTTTGCATTGGATCCTTATGATCTACATTATGCAACAAATGATTGCCTTGACTTACTATTTAAACTAATCCAACTTCTATTTATTTTACTTTACACGTCTTAGAATTTGAATTACTTAGGAAATAAAAACACTTGTTAGTTGTCGCCATTCAATATAACGAAACGGTTACAGTGCTGAAAAATATCTGGACACGCACTCTAACGCCGTGACAATCAATAGAGGTGTGCTCATTTGTGAACACCCTCGCAATCAGGGATCGCATACCGGTTTTTTTTCCATACAAAAGAACGGTTCTAATTTTGTTCTTTTTCGGTCTTCGGTATATAAATTGTTTGTTAATGGAGTAGGTACTTTAAAAATACGATATTGTTAATTACATAACATAATATTTAGAGAAGATACTACCATAAAGAGTATAGCTCTTTATAATAGCCATTTTAAAATATGGGCCTATTACGCAACGAAAAACAATCAAATATTAGTCACCGTGATAATAGTTATTGAACTTGAACTACTTAGAAAACATGACCCACATCTACTTTATATAACAACTACTTGCAACCGTTTTTCTGACAATAACTATTGGTATAGGCGGGTACAATGCGTCCAATCAATGTTTTTTTTTTATCGTAGCCAATTCAGTGACGTTCAATCAACACCCAGAGTAAGAGTAGAGATCGAAGCTAATTACCTATTTATTTCGTTTAGCAATCGATCTGAAGCTGTTGTGACATGACGCACGTGACAACAGCGGAGCTGCGCAAGAGTGGATTTTACAATTATTTGCAAATTTGTAGTGCGCTGTGGCGTAAAATTAAATCTTATTGAGTTATAATAAACCTATATTCACCTATTAGATTTCCGTAGTGATTGAACAAACAAAATAGTTGATTCGTTGATTTCTATATTTCTTGTTCTTTTTATGGCTGTGCAATGTGCATGCGTCTATTTGTTTGTAATTACCGTTCTGATTGTTCTCAAGTTGTTGATAACTATTCTAATAAAAAGGAACTTAGGTATGACATCGCAATTTCTTTTTTTCTTTTGTGATTATTTTAATTGTATTGGCGTAAAAGTCAGACCTTTTACTAAAAACGCTCACATCATAATATCACGGTCCTAGAAGTATTTAAGTGATACATAAAAGAAGAAATAATATTTGTCTACATAACTAATAGTAAGTCCACGTATGTAGGTACAAATATGTATGTATTGTAAAACATGTACTTAATATAATTCGCTAATGTTCTTACCATAAAAGCATTTAATTTCCAATATAAAATTGTCGTTGTAGCAATTTGAACCACATTACGTAAAGTGGTTTCGCCGTTGACTTGTCTTAACTTTACGCAACTAACTTTTTGCTCAGGTGTTTCAGCCAGATCTTTTTGGTATTTTTTTCGTTATTTCTTAGCAGTAATTTGCATATGTAACAAAAAGTTCATTGTCATATCGGTAACGAGCTTAGTTTTTTCTTAATTTAATGAATAGACTTCATGTAGGTCAAAGAATAATAAAAACCTTTCGGCACCAAGTTTTAGTTTATGATAATTGTGATTATCATGCTACAGACTGCTTTATTGCGACTTGATAAATCAACATTTATATGGTTACACTCAACTAATTTCAACTCTAGGCCACTCCAGAAACAATATTTTTTTATTATTATAACTTCACTTCGAAAATAGTCCTAAAGTGATTTAAGGAAGGTTGCAATTGATTGAATGTACATACCAATAACTATTATTTAATGAGTAAAAAAGTTTCTTTACAGAGAAAGATCTCAAGCATATAAAGACTAGCAAATAGGAATTGATAGCAAGAAAATAAATTAAATAAATTCATATCTAAGTACTGTAAGTGCTAATGAGTCGGTAAATACGATTTTTTTATGCTTCATAAGGTAGTGCACTAGTGCATAATATTCACGGAAATGTCCTAATTCATATTGCTGCCATGATGAATCGAAGTATATTTTCATTCGGCTGAAGCTGATTGAGGCAGAAACATAAATTCCAAAACTGCAATTTCGAGATTTTTCTCATTTCGAAGTTCTCTGCTGGCCTGCACTCTACAGACTTTCAAGGGTATGAAGTGCTAAAAGTTTTGAGCAGGGATCGGATAACGGTTTTCTCCATACAAAAGAACGGTTCGGATTCCGTTCTTTTTCGTTCTTCGGTATATATATTTTTTTGTTAATGGAGTAATTCCAAAATACGATGTTAGTAATTACATAAAATGTTGAAAACTACACAAAAAGTGTAAAACATTTTAAAATCGAATCTAAAGCTATTTCGAGGTTGTTCTAAAAAACCGGTTCCGATCCCTGGTTTTGATACAATTTTCCCGGTTAAGTTAACTGACCTGGTGCATAGCTTGCTGGGCCGCCTGGGCCGCCGCCTGCGCCGCTCGCTTAGCCTGCTGCAACTGCATCTCTTCACCTTGGAGCCCGACCTTCGCGTCACGGACTTGCTGCTCCAGGCCTGACAGGATCACCTGGAAACGGAGTACAGCTGTCAGTTATTTTTCATATATTATACTGTCGCAAAAAAATATCCTAGGACTAGTGATGGACACTTAGCTGATTGGCAGTAATGAACGTTTCAATCTTAACAATTTGACTGTTGCAAAACAAATCATACTTAACTCTTAGTTCCTTTAAATTTAAAATAAACTTGGAACTTGATAATTTAACGTATTTCTTGAAAGGGCTTATTTCCCTAGGTATGAGCCAAAGCCAGCAAGTGATTTACGCGTTGTACGAGTTTTTAACTGATTTAGAAATACATAGCAGCACGAAAAAAACGTCAAGACAGATTTTTTTCATGAAAGATAGCAACGGAATGACATTTTTTTAACGATTTTCATGTAATTTTATTAATTCACCCTAAATGCTATAAACTACTGGGTGATCTGCTCTTTGTGTCGTTGTCCCCAGTTTTCTCATTTATTTCTATCGATCAATATAATTCGGTTTGGCTACCTACACCATTGATGCTCCATCGATGACCGGTAGGTACACACTAGGTTTTGCTATAATTACGAACAGTTTTACTGACCTGTTTACCAGCAAGCGCAGCTTGGGCGGTGGCGCTAGCTTGAGCAGCGGACTGAGCGAGGGTGTTCTTAGCCACGTAAGCGGCCTGGTGGCCAGCGGCGTTTTGGTTGCCGAGCGCGGTTTTGGCCTGATTGGCCGAGCCGACGGCTATCGTTCGGAGACCACTGCCCTGACTGAAACCTGGAGGAACGGTTTATAATTAGACCGGGATTTTTTAGTTAGTCTATGACTATGATGGTAAATATTTGTTTGTTGGAAATACCCAAAAATAGCAATAACATTTGTATCTACGAGTATGCTACACTTAGTAACAATTAGTTGAGCCGCATAACGCTGAAACGATCGCACAGGCAGGCTTAGACATATGTCATTCCCGGTAAATTCCCAATCTTATCATGGAGAATTCTATTTGAGAATATTTTCCATATTGAGTTGGGAAAGTTACCGGGAACGACCGAGGCAGGATGTCCAATTTCACGTGAGTGAAAGAACCAATCGGGAATTTTATGAGATTTGTAAATAACGGTCACAAAATATGGCCAGAAGTTTATTTGCTACGTACATTACTTTTAAGGTCGGAAAACTATTTTGTAGCTTTTCGATGCTAGCTTTAGGATTCAACAGCCCCATTTTGTTCCAGTCTAAAGGATAGTCAGATCGATCTGACTTGATTATACCTCTATTAATGTATAAGCAAATAAACACGGTTGTGCACACATAATAGAACAATAAACATAAACTAAAAGAGTATGAGTCCGGTAAAATGGTTCAATTTAAGGTAATAAGTAAAACGATCTAATTACCGACTGGCCTACAAACAGTTATATAACCAAAGCATGCAGAGCCCGTCGTGAATGATCGACCCTCAGTTTTCCTGCTTGCATAAAACACACGTGGAGTTTTTATGTACACCCGCAACACTTCACTGATTTAAAATAAGTTTTTAACTAATAGTTTGATGTTTTTGTTAACTGTACCTACAGGGTGTTATCAAAATGGTGATAAAAGATAATAAAACATGAATCTCTATTATTGATTTTGAACAAATTTTACTATGATACCGAATATGAAAACTCAAGGAAAAAATCTACGCTTCCATACATTTTGGTCAGTTTTTTTCTTGATTTCTTTATTATTTTGCATCATCATTTTAATAACGTCCTGTATTTGTTTATTGCTCACAGTATTTAACGCCGACAAGCTGTAAAGTAAGACGGTTTTTTTCGCATTGATAAATGTTAATTATGGTTATAGATAGACACAGTTCTAATTCCCATTAGAGAACAAGACATTTATAGCATTTTCGGTTCAGCGTTGTTGCATGAGGCTTATTATGATAGTGTGGTTGTGGCTGTAACCTTACCGTCCCGTACGCGGGACGCATTCACGAGGTAGATATCTGATTTATTTTTCGTTTCTTCTTCGCACCATCGCCACCGATAGCTGTGGAATGTATTTTTATGTATTGTCGCGTTACTCATGGACTCCTTTGGCATATGCTGTCGTGACCAACAACCTTACTCTTGGTATTCATTGAGAGGAATTCTTGGCACTGGCGCTGTCGCTAGAGGCCTCCTGCGGTATGTGTCAATCAATTGTGGCTTCAGGCTTTTCGTTACCTTGCTTAGCTTCATGCTTATGTCCGGTGTATGCGGGCTTCGCGATCGTATCGTATTACTAGATAGCGAGTCATCCTGACCTAAAACTCGCTTCGTACTTGTCTTACATATTGGTTGGTACCATTTTTAACTGAAATGCTGCTGAAGCTAACACGCCCTGAATTTAATGCACGTCGCAATGCCTGCTCTACAGCATCGTACTAGTTCAAGCTTACAAGAGATCTATGGATTTGCAAGAATACCTTATACTTAGTACAAACGCTCTGGCTAACCGCTGGTTTCAAATCCTAGTGAAAATTACTGCTATCTCGTTCGGATGAGAGATCAGGACTTACCGTACATTTTGGTGTCATAAACAAAACGGCATAACCGCCGTTGATTAGCCTGAACAAGAGATACTCCTCCACACTGATGAGGGACCAGGACTTATCGTATCTTTCTTAGCACGTCCGCCACCGCCACTGACCGCAAACTACGTGTTTTAACACTGGTTCACTGATGCAAGCTATGCTAGTGTGACACCGATAGGCTTAGTAAGGTTACTGTTTATAGTAGGTACTACCACCGCTGGCCGTAGCCCGCATGTCCTGATAGTGACTAGCGCGCTCCTACAAGTCCTACAACCTTTTCAGATGCAGGACCTGGATTAGGCATAGGTACCCTAGTTTACATCACGTTGGGAGCCTATTATGCATCATAAGGGCTGTAAAATTGTACTGGTCAATTCGACCAGAAATCTGGAGTCGTTAGCGTACCTGTAATAAATATTTAGTGTCCCTTTCTTAGCACAACTGCCGTTGCCGCTGATCGTTCTGCAAGTCCTAATATTGAGATGTGCACTCCCGCAACCGATGTTGGTCTTACTTAGTTAACTCGAACTAGTCCACACTGACAAAGTCGATACTTTGAGAAGTGTCCCGATGGAAGTGTCGTACCTTTCTTAGCGCCACCACCGCCGCCGCTGGCCGCAGCTTGAACGTCCTGGATATACGCGTCATAGTGGCTGGCAGACTCCTGGGGCTCCTGAGCTTGTGCCTTTGCTGGCGCGGCTGCCTCGTACTCGTAGTCGTATTCCGCGTGCTGGGGTTGCGCTGCCGGTTCGGGCACCGGGGCGGAGGAAGCGAGGGCCGCAGCTAGGAGGAAGGAGATATTGATCAAGTCTGTATCTATGAAAAGATCAAAATGAAAAAAAAAAACTCGACAAAATGAAGTGTTTTTCCCTCCCTTCATTTTTTCTTTAGGGCTCATAACTACAGCGTTCGCGAAAACGGGCGTCTTTCCTGTGGATATTGCGAAAGTTAACGGTTCTGGGACATACAAACTAGGTTTTGACTACTTAATTCTTAAGAACTGGAAGCCACCTATTCCTGTATTCGTGCACCAAGAAAATTAGGATTCTAAAGCCTTTGAGCTTTATATGTCCACAGGAAAGATTTTTAACCCAATTCGTACAAAAAATCTGTATGACCCTTAGATCTCTTAAATAAGGGCTTAATCATGTATGCCACCGCAAACTGATTATTCAC